>JBBBDQ010029369.1:632500-862500 GCA_037127315.1 Ascarosepion bandense | reverse complement strand
AAAAAGAGGGGAAACACCAAAAATAAAGCATAGAAAAACCATATAAAAATTAAAATGTTGCGTTGTGTAAATTGTCGCCATCTTATAGTTTTCATTTTTCTCATGCATTTTTCTGTTGGAGTTGAAATCATTTCACTGAAATCAAAAAGTGTTCCTCTTTCTATTTTTGTTATATATATATATATATATATATATATATATATATATATATTCTAAATATATGCTGTTAAATATAAGAGACAATGAATGTCTATTATGTTTAACCATGAGCCGTTCTAAACGTCGTATTTTTGCTTTAATTTCAGTTGAAAATAAAGACAAAAATTCTCCAACATTTGGATAATTATTTATTGGTTTTCTTCTAAGCTTTCGGCTCACATGAACCATCTTCTTTAAACTGAAATATAAAATCCACCATCACCGACGATTTTATTTTGTGTTGACATAAAACTCCGCTTGGCAACGGCAATAGTTACCAAAAATAATAAACGCAGTTCTTAAGTTTGCGATGCGGTTTTATGACGTCACACCACGGGATAGCGCGAAATGACAACAAAACCATGTAGTCAAATGCAATGTAATATGTTATTTCCTGTTTTAAAGTTGATTTTATTGAGTGTTGGTTGTTTAGATTTGATGTACATGGCCTCCAATATCTGCAGGTTCCTCTTACTGTGTGTATGAGTAAGGATCACCGTATTGTTGACCAAAATCTGTCTGATATTACCTACATGTTTATGTTTTTTAGAGAAATGTTGTTTAATAGTACTCTGATCAGAAAGATGACATGTAAGTCTACGGGAGAGCGTGGTTGTAGTAAAACCAATATATGTACTAGGTTTTTGATTAGTTTTTGATTAGTATCAGAGATACAATCTCTGAATGGGCATGTAAATTGGTACACTACATTGGTTTTTTGTAGAGAATTTAGTTTATTGCTTGTTGGGTTATTATAGACTATGAGGTCAATTGTTTTAAACTTTTTATAATATATAATGAGTTTAATTTGATTATTACTTTCCACTGGTTTAACAGTTCTACGTATTATGTTTTTGAGAGTTTTTTCATCTTGTTTATAATTATTATGTATTTGGTTGCAATAGTATTAGTTAATAGTGTTATGTTTATTTTGATGTAAACCATTATTATTAATATTATCATTATTGTTAGAGCTATTGTTAATTTTGTTGCGATACATTTTAATTTGTTGATCAATAACGGAGTTAGGAAATCCATTATTGACTAGTGTTTGCTTAATGTTGTGTAATTCTTTATAAAATATAGATTTGGAAGAAGATATCATTTGTGTGTGTTGAAGTAAGTTTTTTATAACAGCTAACTTATATCGTTGGGGGCATTCACTATTATAATTAAGAAGACACGAATTTATGCTAGTTGGTTTCCTATATAGAGAAGTAGTAAATTTATGTGTGCTAGAATCAATGAATACATCAAGGAATGGGAGTTTTTTATTAATATTAAGTTCTAATGTAAATTTGAGGACGGAGTGACTATCAAATTTGTTTTTAAGATATTTAATTTGATCGATATTCTTAGCTAAAACAAAGATGTCATCTATGTATCTTACATATATAGAGGGTTTATTGTTGTCATTAATTATTTTATTTTCTAGATTTGCCATATAATAATTAGAAAAGAGGGGACCTAAAGGAGATCCCATCGCAATACCATCTATTTGTGTATAAATATTGCCTAAGGGATCGTGAAAGGGTACTTGTGTGGTGCATGCTAATTATAGTTTTTTTTAATATAGTGGATCTAATTGATGGGAGAGTAGCATGATTGTATATACTTAAGAACTGCGTTTATTATTTTTGGTAACTATTGCCGTTGCCAAGCGGAGTTTTATGTCAGCAAAAATAAAATCGTCGGTGATGGTGGATTTTAAAATATTTCAGTTTAAACAACCTCTCTGAAGATGGCTCTTGTGAGCCGAAAGCTTAGAAGAAAACCAATAAATAATTATCCAAATGTTGGAGAATTTTTGTCTTTATTTTCAACTGAAATTAAAGCAAAAATATGACGTTTAGAACGGCTCATGATTAAACATAATAGACATTCATTGTCTCTTATATTTAACAGCATATGTTTAGAAAATTACTTGCTGCCTCCATATACTAAATTTAAGTTACATGATGCCGCAGCATTAAATGATCCTAACACCAAGAAATTTCAATGGAACCTCATAAAACGTCAAATGCACAAAGCCAAACAGGAATTACAACAAATCAACACTGAAATTGTACATATTAAAGGAATCTTACAGTCTTCTACCACAAGTGAAAAATTCAAGGAAATAATGGATTTATTATACAATACAGCACAAAAGGAACATGAATCCCATAAACAAGTCATCCAAAAAAAGCTAAACAAATTATACAAAAGGAAAAATACTTTTACCAAACATCAATGACAACTTCATTAACCTATCGGATTACCAACTTACTCCAGATGAAATAGAATTCCTTAATCTCGGATCAAATTTTCATGTCGCACAGAAACCTAATTCAATGTTTAAACAAATGGAAATTGAAGCTTTATACCAACAAATACTTCAACTCTAACAGGACAACCATATTACTACACAGGTAGGCTTAAAAATTTTACTCAAAGCTGAATCAATCAAACACCGTTACCATAAAAATTCCAAAATTCCCTGCCACGTGAGCGTTAAAAAACTCAGTTACGTGAGCGTTCTTAAAGAAAATGGTAAACGTTAAAATCAGTTATTGCAAATCGCCTGAAGACATCACTCATGGTTGAAACCTAGGTCGCGTAATAACTCGTTTATAAATGGAAAATATTCAAACGTTCTACAATATAATTGTATTGAACACTTTTTAATACAAATGCGCACTGGTCTAATCTTAAGCAATCTCTCTCTCTCTCTCTCTCTCATATATATATATATATATATATATATATAAGGGTCGGAATCCGGCAAGAAGAATAGAATAAGTAAAAAACAAGAAGGAAAAAGTGTCTTTAATCTAACATGTTTCATTTTAACAAGCTTCTTCAGAGATTTATTATAAATTTATTATAAATTATAAATTTATTATAAATATCTGAACAAACTGATAAAAGCGTTTAATTTGAAAATTCCGACATATTAATTTGATTTAAAAACGGGGAAAAATAAGTTTAATTTAAAAATTGTTAAAAAGCATTCGATTTAGAAAAACATGTTTGAGTTGCAAATTTAAAGAAAGTGG
The DNA here is from genome assembly GCA_037127315.1 of Ascarosepion bandense. Classification (NCBI taxonomy): domain Eukaryota; kingdom Metazoa; phylum Mollusca; class Cephalopoda; order Sepiida; family Sepiidae; genus Ascarosepion; species Ascarosepion bandense. The sequence continues at coordinate 859,264 of JBBBDQ010029369.1, read as the reverse complement.
TTTCGTCAAAAACTTCTTAAAATTCCCTTTGATTTAAATATTGCTAACAAAAAGCGTTTTGGAAATATTGTTTAAAAACACTGGTAAAAATCTATTTGATTTTAAAATTTTTAAAAGTATCGTTTCATTTAAAAGCGTTTAATTCAAACATTGATAAAATAGTAAAAAAACATTTAATTTAACATTGATAAAAAAAAATTAAAGATTGCTACGAGCTGGTTAAAAAAGGTTTAAAAAATTGCTTAAAAGCTGGTTAAAAAGCCCTCCATTTAAAAAGTTCTAGTAAAAGCCTTTGATTTAGAAACCGGTAAAAGCGTTTAATTTAAAAATCCCAACAAATGAATTTGATTTAAAAACAATGATAAATAAATTTAATTTAAGGTTTGTTAAAAAGCATTCGATTTACAAATTGCTAAAAAACATGCTTGATTTGCAAATTTCAAAGAAGAGCTTTGGTTTAAAAACTGTTAAAAATTCCCTTTGATTTAAATGTTGCTAATAAAAAGCGTTTTAAAAATCTTGTTAAAATAATTAGCAAAAATCTATTTGATTTCAAATTTCAAAAGCGTTTAATTTAAAAATGGCTAAATTAATTTCATAAAATAGTAAAAATTTAATTTATTAATGTTAAAAAAGGCTTTTAAAAATTGCTAAGAGAAACCTTCGATTTAAAAATTGCTAAAATACAATTTGATAGAAAAAATGAGAAAAATGCGCTTTATTAAACAAAATTGCTGATGATAGCGTTTGATTTAAAAAGCAAAAACTGACAATGGCGAAAGTATGCTAATGAGAGAGAGAGACAGACAGAGAGAGAGAGAGAGAGCGAGTTGGGGAACAGGAAAACGTCACTAGAAAGAAAGCAAAGTGTCATTAAGTTTTTTTTCAAAGTTCCCATGGGGTTCGCTGCTCGGCACTAGATGACTTAGTGTTTCCTTTACGATGAGAACTTGCAAAAAAAAAGTCCTTTTCCGTCCCATTAAACTGCAAAGAAGGAAAAACTTGAGAGATGATCGCTTTTCGCGATATTAATTCTCAAACTGACCGGCCAATTAATTTTCGTTCCTTTTAGAATATTTTTCACCAAATTGCAAATAATAATAATAATAACCATAGCAGTGAATGACCACAAACTCTCGCGAAGACTGTTCCGACATCATCTTAGCGATTAGCTAGAGAGGATTATTAAAATGAGAATGACTGTAATGAACTTGACCGCTGTTCTTTTTTTCTTTTGGACAATAGATATTAGATATTCGTGGAAAAAAATAGTGCCTTCAGAAAATGTAATATATAAAGTAATCTAGGGGAGGTAATTCAGTATTTGGCATGCAAAACGTACGAATAAATATTACTGAAAAAACCAAACAGAAAAAACGAAAAAATAACCCAGAAACTTTATCCTGTACCGGATCTAACCTAAAATCTAATCAGTTTGTGCCAGTCAAAATGTAGTGATTTTGAGCCTCACTATATATACTTTAAAAGATTCAACTTTAATTAATGCAAGAAGGGTTGATATATTGCAATATAAATCAACCAAATATCTGCCTCAGTCCGTTCGTAAATGTCACTGATGTGCGGGGGGGGGGGGGGCTACATAACTGAAAGAAAATTAATTAGAGGAGGGAGAAGAGGATTACAAAGCAATTAGGAAGAAGCAATAGAAAGATGAAAATGCAGGTGTGATGACAGTTGCAAGGGGGAGAGAAAGGGAAGGATATAAGGGGTGGGGGAAGGGCTAGAGTCAACTGGTTAGTAGATGAGTATTGACATTGCATTTAAATTTCTGGAGGTTGTAGACATCAAGAAAGCAAGAATACGGGAGCGAGTTCCACTTTGAAGTGCGAGAGAAGAAGCTGCAGGAGTAGAATCGTCGTCTGCATTTGGCTAACCTGATTGTGAATGGGTGGGACCCAGTTGCCAGTCTGGTTGCACGAGTAAACACCTGTTGAGGAGGCATCAGTGACTTAAGTTCGTCCGAGCAGAAGCCATGAAAGTATTTATAGAACAGACAAAGGGAGGCTATATTTTGTAGGTGGGGAAGTGGCTGTAGTCGAGCCGCCAAGTCAGCACCTATCACGTTACTAACTCTCCTTTGGATCTATCTATCTATCTATCTATCTATCTATCTATCTATCTATCTATCTATCTATCTATCTATCTATTAATTGCTATCACCTCTTGAAGGTTGAAAAACCACTAAAACACAAGGGGTGTTAATGAATTAGAAACAGAAATATTAATGAGCGTAAAGAAAAAAAAGTAATCACGAGCACAGTAGATAGTGATTGCCATTGCATTTAAATTTTTGCAGTTTACTGTAAAGCTTTGAGCCGGAATGAAGTTTCAGTAGCCTAAATATGAGAAAAAAAAAGAAACTATTAGCATAGAACTTACGGCTTCATTTAGCCAGCTCATTCGTAAATTGATGAGATCTCGACACCAGTCTAATACTGCTTTCAATTCATAAAGTCTAGGTACCAAAGCGAGAAGCTTATTTAAAAATCACCATAAAATTATTTATAGAAAAGGCACAAAGAGGCAACCTTATGACTGTGTTGAAAGAGACTGAAACCGAACCGCCAGATCAGGACCAATAATATAGCTGGTTTATTTTTTTGGATACTATCAAGAAGCTCGGAGTAAATAGCAGGTGCACCGGTCCATATGTGAAAGCAATATTCCAGGCACTGTCGAATGATAGACTTATAAATATGTAAGACAAATTCAGAGGACGGTACGCTCATGTTAGAGAAAGAAAAAATACTTTAGCGATAAGACGAATATATCGATGTCTAACAAGAGAAAGCAACCGACAATACACAGAAATAACAACCGATCTTCTTGTTTCTTCTTCTTCTTCTTCTTCTTCTTCTTCTTCTTCTTCTTCTTCTTCTTCTTCTTCTATGTGCCCTGTTCCTTCAGTACGTAGGCAACCATGGCTTTCCACGTCTCCCTATCAGTGGTGGCTCTTAACACGCCTTCTCCATGCAACACTCCTTCCATCATCCACCTGATTAGGTCCTTCAAATATGTTATCCGTTGCTTTCCCCTGTCTCTTTTCCACCTATCTAGCCTGTTAGTATTAGGTTCTCCAAGCCCTCCTTCCTCATTGCATGTCCCAGGAATTTCAGCTGTTCTTCCTGATGCTCAATATAAATTTCCTTTGCGTTTCCATCATTTTGAAAACCTCATCATTGCTCACATGCTTGATACATGATAATCGCAGTATCCAACCGATCAGAAATAAAATACCATGTAGAAGCTCTACTGGCCAAATTAAGCAGAGACAAAGCAGCAGGACTAAACAGAATTGCAACAGAGATGGTAACAGCCATAGAAATATTTGGCGTAGAGAGGGTCCCAAAAATAATAGACGGAATCTGCAACAGTGGTGACATACAGGAGGACCTAAGCAGACCAATTTTCATAGCACTACATAAGAAGCCAGGTGCTGAGGAATGTGAACTCCACAAAACTCATCGTTCAGATTCTGATGAAGAGAGCACGCAGCAGAATCATCCCAGAGATAGGGTAAGAAAAGTGTGGGTTTGTTAAAAACACCGAAATAAGAAACGCTATATTGATACTCAGAATTCTACCAGAAAGTGCAATACAAATGCAGAAAAGTCCCCACCTGTGTTTTATAGACTACGCGAAGGTGTTTTGACAAAGTACAACACAAAGACTTGATAGAGATGCCCGGAAACCACAAAATATTCAGGAAAGACATTAGGATAATCAGGAATCTATATTGACAACATACCGCTTGCATATGAACAAGAAATGAGTGCAGCATATATGAAAAAAATAGAGAGGGGTGTAAGACAAGGAAGTGTTTTCTCGCCGAATCTATTAAACTCATACAATGAAACAATTCTGAGAGAGCGAGAATATTTTCCAAGATTCGTCATTGGTGGCCACAATCTCAATAATATAAGATGACACAGCGCTGGTAACAGACACGGAAAGAAAATGTAGGACTTCCTACAGAAGTTAGAACGAGAAAGTAAGAAAATATGACTCAGAAAACATGACTCAGAATAAACACCAGCAAAAAGAAGACTCCAAAATGCCAACTACAGGTCGGAGAAGCTAAAATAAAACAGGTAAAGAATTTTAAATACTTGGGAAGTGTTCTGACAGAGGATGGAAAGCGGGTCAATAAGATCGAGGAGACGCATTGGCATGGCGAAGGACGCATTTCAAAATCTAACCAGAGTACTGAGAAACAGGAAGATCTTTTTAAAAATATAATCGACTCACCCCCAAGCAAGGCAGAAATTGCCACTGGTGTGCAGGGGTTTACATAATAGGAGAGCGAAGACAGGAAAAAACAGGTCACAGTAGGTGTCGGAGAATGGGTTCAGAGAAGGACGGGTACAGTGGTGTGAAGAGAGCTACGCGAGAGCAAGGTGTAAATAGAGAAGAAGGATGGGAATCAAGGAGAAGAGAGATGACAGTTGACGTGGCAGTTGATCGCTCTTCTGATCTGGTACTAACAAACTAATATGGCGGTACTAAAAAGTTCGGAGAATCTGTTTAGATGTTAATGTTTCTGAAAACATATCAAGCTACAGTAGTATAAAAATAAATTCTCCCAGGGAGACGTTCGGTTAGAAAAGAATTTGAATCTCACCGACAGTTTATAGTTCATTTCTAACCATGAGTGATCTACCCAAAGAAGTAGTAATAGATGATAATAATATAGCTAAACTTATTTATAAATGAAACGTTGCCTCTGTGTGTGTGTGTGTGTGTGTGTGTGTGCGTGTGTGTGTCCGTCCGTTACCTATAGACTCCGAAACGGCTGAACCGATTTTCTTGAAAATTTACACAGTTATACTATAAGCGTCTGCGAGTGTTCTTATCTAGGTTTTGTATCGAGGTACCCCCGGTAAATATCGAAATTCGATAATCGAAAAAAATCGGGTTATAGAAGGAATGGTCCGATTTTAATCAAATTTGATACACTCATAGACAAAAACATAAGTAACGATATTCAGAAGTTTCAAAGTTGCAGTTCTTACAATAGTGCAGAAAATCGATAATATATATATATATATATATATATATATATATATATAAGGCAAGATGTTTGTGTGTGTGTCTGTTTATCTGCCTGTATGTCTGTGATTTTTTCAGCCCTTTTTTATTTTTTAGTTTTTGTTTCAGGTTTGGCTCTAAGTAGGTATAATTGTAGTTCTTAGTCTCAGCCATGATACCATTTACTCAGAGGACTTATTTAGCCTTCAAAATTCAGTTTACAACGAAAAAAACTTATTTGATATCGATACCTGGAAATCAAAATTTGACTTACATCAATTCATTTTTATTTCAGTCTACGGTTTCGCTTTAACTGGAAACAACTATTGCTTTTTAGTCTTTCGTGCCAACTCTTGGACCATGGATTAGTTTTAAAGGTTTTCATTACACCCGAGCAACGTCGGGCTATACTGCTAGTCTAATATAAAAAAATGATGAAAGTAAATACTAGTCAATAGTAAAGGTTGACCCTTCTTTATATATAAATAAAAATGACAGCCAGTACGAGTAATAAATTAATTATAACGGTTAGAAACGAAAGTAAGTCCTAGGTAACAACTGATACTAATGCTTGAAAATTCTTGATTCATAAAAATAAAAATGAAAGTATATACTAAGCGAAAACTAATAGCAATGTTCGCCATGTTCCATCGAATACAAGTGAATATTTTAGTAAATACTAATCAAAATGTAATTGTAACGGTTAACAATTCTTCGTCTAATAAAAAATTAAAATGAACATCTATCAGTCAGTCAGTTAAATTCCATATGTAATACACGCTTGGGCGATCATGTCTCGAAAGGGACATGATTGACTGGGCAGAAGATTACCCCGCAGTGGGTTGCTATTACTTTCTGCGGTAGACTGGTTGCCAGCCAAAGCTATAGAACTTAATTTGTCCTGTTATTTAACCCATAACTGGAAGCGAGTACGGATTAATACCTTTCCCAAGAGTATTTGCGTGTAAGTGAATAGAAGGAATTCAGCTGGAATTCGAACTCGGTTCCCCGATTTCAAGTTTCAAGTCGATATCCACTGCCCTAGTCAAAAAATTAAAATGAACGTCTATCAGTCAGTCAGTTAAATACCATATGTAATACACGCTTGGGCGATCATGTCTCGAAAGAGACATGACTGACTGGGCAGAAGATTATCCCGCAGTAGGTTGCCATAGCTTTCTGTGGTAGACTGGTTGCCGACCAAGGCTATAGAACCCAATCTCTCCTGTTATTTGACTCATAGCTAGAAAGGGAAGATATGTATTATATTATAATGTAGTAATAAGTGGGGGATTAGTTTATTACTTCATAACAATATAAAACAGATCCCCCACTTTATGCCCAGTAGAAGCCTTAATCATATGTTCAACTATTATATTCAGTCAGTCAGTTAAGTGCCATACGTAATACACGCTCGGGCGATCATGTCTTGAAAGAGACATGACTGACTGGGCAGAAGATTATCCCGCAGTAAGTTGCCATTGCTTTCTGTGGTAGACTGGTTGCCAGCCAAAGCTATAGAACCCAATTTGTCCTGTTATTTAACTCATAACTGGAGGAAAGTACGGATTAATACCTTTCCCAACGGTATTTGTGCGTAAGTGAATGCAACGTATTCAATTGGAATTCGAACTCGGCTCCCCGATTTCTCGTTCCGAATCGATATCCATGCTTCCCAACACACATCCGTGTATTTGACTATGCTTCATCTAATAAGAATAAAAACAAAAAATATGTATAAGTAAAAAGTTAATGGCAAAGGTTCACAATTCTTGATCTAATAAAAATGAAAACGGAAGTAAATACTAGTAAAAGACTAACAGCAATGCTTGCCAAATAAAAATGGAAGTAAATACTAGACAAAAATTAATACAGTGAATGCTGGACAATATCATCGAAAATGAGGACAAAACTGGAACCGGCCGAAATGTGGTTCTAAAAAATTTAAGTAAACACTAGTCAAAATGTAAGATGTTTTATTAATTATATGAAGGCAGTCGACAAAATACACCGCAAAGAATTGATGGAGATGCTGAGGAGCCTCGACATTTTTGGGAAAGACATCAGAGTAATCAAGAATCTCTACTGGTAGCAAACTTCCTGCATACGGACAGGTAACGATTTCAGCAGATTTACAAAGATAGAAAGGGGCGTAAGACAAGGATGTGTCGTTTCACCGGATCTGTTCAACTTGTACAGCGAGAACATTTTGAGGACCCTAGATACTATGCCAGGATTTGTAATCGGAGGCCACACTTTGAGCAACATAAGATACGCAGATGATACAGTGCTGATTGCAGACACGGAAAGTAAACTACAAGACCACCTACAAACGGTAACTGAAGAGAGTGACAAAAAATGACTACAAATAAACTGCAAGAAAACAGAATGCATGGTCATCAGCAAAAAGAGCAACCTAAAATGCCAAATACAGATGGGGGATACTAGAATCAAGCAAGTACAAAAATTAAAATACCTAGGAAGTGTTCTAACAGGAGATGGAAAGTGCGATACAGAGATCCGAATGCGAATTGGCATGGTGAAGTACGCGTTCAAGAAGCTGAGTAAAGTATTAAGACACAGGAAAATTTCACTAGAAACAAAGAAGAGCGTGCTAGATTGCTATATGATGTCAGTTCTTCAATACGGCACTGAATGTTGGACAATATAATCGAAGATGAAGGAAAAACTTGAAGCGGCAAAAACCTGGTTCTACAGAAGGATGCTGAGGATATCATGGACCGAGCATGATGAGATTTTGGAAAGAATAAGCAACAAAAGAAAATTAATAGTGAACATCAGGAAGAGACAAATGATATTCCTGGGACATGCAATGAGGAAGGAGGGCTTGGAGAACCTGATACTGACAGCCCAGATAGTGGGAAAAAGACAGAGGAAGTTGGTAGCGGATAACATATTTAAAGGGTCTGAGTAGGTGGATGACAGAACGGAGGTTGCGTGGTGTAACAGGAGAAAGCGTACTAAGAGCCACTAAGACGTGGAAAGCCATGATCGCCTACGTCCTGAAAGGACATGGCACATAGGAGAAGAATGTTTGAAATTTCTTCATCTAATAAAAGCACATTTAAGTAAACACTAGTCAAAACGCAGTTTTAATATTTATCCATTCTTCCTCTAATAAAAAAAATGTATATATATATATATATACTATTCAAAAATTAATACCAATGATTAATAATTAAAAATATAAATTAATGTATTTACCGTAAAAACTTAATAGTACTGGCTGACAATTCTTCATCTAATTTAAATGAAGATTAAATTAATTACTAGTCAAAAAGCAATACTGATGTTTAACAGTTATTCTTCGAATAAAAATTAAAATGAAAGTAAATACTAATCATAAATTAGTAGTAATGTTAAGCAATTCTTTCTTTTTTTTTTAAAATCATATCACCCTGGGCAAGGCTGGTGTGCAGGGGGCTACGTAAGAGTGAAAAGATTGGAAAAGAGAAAAACCGGAAACCACATCCTAAACAGGGAACAAGGGATGAGCCGCTTAACCTGTTCAATAGGCGTGGGTGGAGTGTGAACCGGGCGATAGTTCAGTCTATCCAATTAAATCTGACTAAAATTTAATTACTAGCCAAAAAATAGTAGTAATGATCGACAATTTTTTATTGAATAAAAACTAAAATAAATACTAGTCAAATATCAAATGTTAATTTTTGACAAAGCTTTATCAAATAAAAATGAAGATAAAATAAATACCAGTAAAAATTAATAGCAATGTTGACAATGCTTCATTTAAAAGTATTGAACAAAGACTGGTTAGCAAGGATTTGTCTAATAAAACTTAAGATGAAATTAAATACTAGTCAAACATTAATACTATTTGTTGACGATTCGTCTTCTAATAAAATGTACATGAAAAGTAAATAATGTTAGATATGTAAGACTAATGCTTGACAATGCTTCATCTAATATGAATGAAAATGAAATAAAATTCTAGTCTAAAATTAATAGTAATGATAACGCTTCATCAAATATGAATGAAAATGAAATTAAATACTAGTCAAAATTCAATAGTAATAAAAATAAAAATAGATTTACGCCTGAAAATGAACGATCATGGCTGTCAATGGTCCTTCTAATAAAAAGACAACAAAACTAAATATTACAAATAAAAATCATTATTAATAATAAAATGTTTTATGAAAAAAGAAAATTAAGAAGAAAATAAATACTAGTCGGAAATTAATAAATGGATGACAGTACTTTTAATAAAAAAAATAAAAAATGCAAATAAAAAAATAATAACGATAATTTTGTCATTTTTAATTGTTTTTTTTTTAATTTACATATTTTTTATCCATTCATTCTTCCTATTTTTCATTTCTTCCGTAAGATTTGCTTTTAGCTTCGTTACGTTCCATTGACTGGTTCTACGAAATTGACTTTCTTTATTTTTGCATGGTTAGAGAGTGCAGGGTCATATTCCGACCGCCATGTTTTTTTTTTTTTTTTTTTTTTTTTACTTTTTATTTCTCGTTTTCTCTTTTCGTCTTTGCCAAACGGAGCACAAAACAAGATGGGGTCGGATTGAATACGTGCTAAGTACTGGCCAGATATCGCTCCTAGGAAATACATCGAGGAACTAACTGCTTATTTATTGTCATGGTTCTTACTACCAGTCACAAGCCAGAAAAAAAAAAAAAAAAACATTAACGAAATGTTTCTAGTTCGAAGCTATTTGGGCGCAGCCTATTGAAAATCAATCAGGCGAGTCAAAAAAAATCACATTTTGAATTCTTTGTGTAAAACTACTTAGGAAGACACTTAAGAAACGAAACGAACTATAATAATCATTAGGTTTATTTTCCTTTTGCTGATGATTTAAGTCTATTTTAGGACGTCAAACCTTATCTTGTTTGCATCTCATTATTTTTTATCTAACTTCGAGCCCGAATATTTATGACTAGCAGTGTAGCCCGGCGTTGCTCGGTTTGTATATTGGCCACGGTAACAGCAGGGATCTCAAAACCCGAAGCAAAAACTGAAATAAAAGGGCTGAAAAAATGCAGACATACAGACAGATAAACAGATACACACACAAACATCTTGCCATATATATATATATATATATATATATATTATCGATTTTCCGCACTATTGGAAGAACTGCAACCTTGAAACTTCTGAATATCGTTTATATCTTTGTCTATGAGTGTATCAAATTTGATTAAAATCGGACCACTCCTTTTATAACTCGAATTTTTCGATTATCGAATTTCGATATTTATCGGGGGTACCTCGATACAAAACCTAGATAAGAACACTCGCAGACGCTTATAGTACAACTGTGTAAATTTTCAAGAAAATCGGTTCAGCCATTTCGGAGTTTATAGGTAACGGACAAACACACGCACACACAGAGACAAAATTCCATTTATAAAGTTTAGATAGTATCGACTAAAAGCCAACGGAAAAAAGTAATATATTTCATCGTCTCTGTTTAATTTTATACGAATTTCATTTTATTAATGTTATTTGACGGAAGATAAGATTAGTTTAATAAGGGACTTCTTTTCTAAAAGATTCTAAATGTAAAGTTAGAATACGATTATGAATTTTGACTTAAATATTATGAACCATTTACCAACCTGTACGAATGAAGGTAAAATCTTATCTTTGTATAGTTGAAACGGCTAGATGTAACCTAATTTCTAGGCTACTCGCTTGGGGAACTAGCCTCCAGCTTTTTGCTTCATTTTGATCTTTAAAGATTAAAATACAACCACAATCGTCTTTCTTTTAATAATTGTTCTTTTATTTTCCTCTCTCCCTAATAGTATATTGCATAGGTGATTTTCTAAGCGTCGCTTAGAGGTGACACATGACCGCTAGTATAGGGTACCCAGTTAGGATCGAACTCACTACACAGTTGTAACTGTTTTTAACGAGACTAGCTTGATAATTATTACACGCACGCTGCGGTGCACATAGTATATTTTATAGTATTATCTAACTCTCAGTAAGCCTTGCGTCTTTGTGGCTTTATTGCCTTGCTTTAGGTGAAATGATTAAAACAGGTACTTAGATAAATGTACTTCGATCCCAGTTTGATAGATCGATTTAAACAGAAAACGGATAGACAAGGAACAGGTTGGGATAGATAGATAGATAGATAGATAGATAGATAGATAGATAGATAGATAGGAACAGACTGCAATAGATAGATAGACAGATAGAGAATAGAATGACATAAATACGAACAGACTGAGATAGATAGATAGATAGATAGATAGATAGATATGAACAGACTGAGATAGATAGATAGATAGATAGATAGATAGATAGATAGATATGAACAGACTGTGTTAGATAGATAGATAGATAGATAGATAGATAGATAGATAGATATGAACAGACTGTGTTAGATAGATAGATAGATAGATAGATAGATAGATAGATAGATATAGAACAAAATTAATTAGATAGATAGATAGATAGATAGATAGATAGATAGATAGATAGATACCAGAAATTAAGGCCAAAAGACAGTGTTTAGAATTGCTCATGATTAAACATAATAAACATTCACTGTCTGTTATATTTAACAATATATGTTTATATATATACATACATATATATTTATCCGCAAACAGATCTGTTTTGCTGTATCACAGCTCATCAGTACGGTTAGACATCCGATTGCTTCTTGTCAGGATTGAAACCCAATCGAATTGATATCAGTCGGAGATTCTACCTCTGAGCTATTAGCGCTCGGTAGAGGAAGGCGGACTTTAGCGTGTTGTGTACAAGTAAAGACACACACACACACACACACACACACACACATACACACACACACGCACACACACACATACATATATATATATAATTATTATATATATATAGATAGATAGATAAAGAACAGGTTGATATATATATATATATATATATATATATATAAAGATAGACAGATAGATAGTAGTTTGTGTCATGATGAATTTCAATTTTGAGGGATTATCAATTGTAATGGCAAATGTAACGTCCTAAATACTTACGCCATTATTTATACTATCTATCTTCGGACTATTGTCCTCGTCTTTCTTGCTTGTATCAGCCACTGCACTCTCCGGCCTTCCCCAGGTGTATATTGGCCACGGTAACAGCAGGAACCTCAAAACTGAAACCTTTAATTAATCTACGAGGTTAGACTGTTCTCATCCCACTGTTTGCCTAGTTTGTTTATTTAGTAGTCTTCAATTAATGTTCGCACCTATCTACTGATTTCGGGTGCACACTACCCGACCTAAGGTTTGAACTCACAACCACTATGACAGTAAATTCAGAAAGGAATATCGTCTTGTTCATATTTTATTTAATACTGATCACTCATTGCTCGCCTATTTCCACTGAGAGCAAGTACACCCTACTCAACCCAGGGAGTGCTTTCACATCCAACTCAACGCATATTTGGCTATTCCAATGTATCTTCTAATTTTCGTGAAAATATTCAATTTTCTCTATTAATTCTGAAAAAGAGCTTCAGTTTTGTTTAACGGCATATCAACACCTATGTGGGTTATTTTGTCTTAAAAAATGTTTTGCTCAGATTTTTTTTCCTTTAAAAATGTGTTATGGTAATAATTAAAAAATGTATTGTTTTTCATTCAAAACTGTATATTCTTCTATAAAAGTCTATTTTTATGTATATTTCTTATAGTGTATTTTTATACTTTCATCGTGTTTTGATCCCACTTTGGGGGTTAACTATTTGCCTATAGCTGGGACCCTAACAGGTGCTACCACTCCGGGTCAGAGTGGACCTGGGAACAACAGCAATTAAGAGGTGGTTCCATGCTTCTCACAACCTCCAAATCAGAGGCATTGCTGCTGGATGCAGTTTACCGTCATGCCCAGGACCTCTGAATTAGAGGGTATGTCCGAAAATGTAAACACATTTCAAAGTCTATAGCTCAAGTGAACTTGTTTTTTCCAGATTGACAGACAGTCTATTACTCAGGCTGTCCTGCTGTTTAGCCAATAGCTGGCGGGAGAAGCAACGGATGAATACCTATTTTAAGGGTGTTTGCGTGAATGCACTGAATTCAATTAGGCGGACAAACATAACTTCGCTGCTGATTTTGAAAAGAAACTCCACTCTGTGGTAGACAGGGGTAAAAATTGCTTGTAAATTTTAATGTTTCTAAAATGAAGCTGCTATCTCTCAACCACCACGATCATTCCCTCCTGCACCCCAATAGCATGGACTAAGTGAGTCTCCCTGAAGGCAATATACTGTGCCTCCTTGGCCTCACTCTTTCTTCCTACTTCAAGTGGAACCATGACATTAAATCAATAGCGAAATCAACTGCGATGAAGGTTGGATTACAGTATCAGGCCAGGAAGTTTTTTTTTTCTGCCTGAGCCTATATTGCACATATACAAATCAACCTTCCAAACCGTGCATAGAATCCTGTTGTCATATCTGGTCGGGCGCTCCTGCTATTCATCCCAGGGTTTTTGACAGGCTCCAAACGAGAATATATAATGAGATCAGTCCCGACCAGGCAGCTCGACTCCAGCTACTTTCTCACCGGCGGGACGTGGCTTTCCCTTGTCTCTTCTACAAATATTTTCATAGCTTCTACTCCGACGAGCTTAGCTCACTGGAGCCTCCTCCACAAGAATTTACTCGAGCAACCAGACTGGCAACAAGGCTCCAGACTGGCCACAAAGTAAAATAACCAAATTCAGGCCCCTCTTCTACTTTTTAGCTTCTTTTCTCGCACTTCCTGTCTGTGGAACTCCTTTCCGTATACTTGCTTCCCTGATAGCTACAATCTTCAAGAGTTTAAATGCAATGTCAATTGCCATCTTATATCCCCTTAACTCCCATCCTTCTCTTATTCTTTCCCCCAACACCCACTGTATCTTGTTCTTCACCATTTTCATTCTACTTCCGCAACTCTCTTCACACCAACATTCCACATCCTTCTCTTGCCCATATTCTGACACCCCCTGTAATCGGTTCCTCTATCTCTTCGCTTACGGTCATATCACGTTGAATACACCGGTTCTCGTTCGATCACCGAAGTTAAGCAACGTCAGCCTGGTCAGTACTTAGATGGGTGACCACTTGGGAATACCAGGCGCTGTAAGCGTTCAGTGACGGATGTGCATTGTGGTGCAGTGGATGTCGGCCTGGAAAGAGAAATTAGTGAGCCGATTTCGAATTCCAGTTGAGTATCCTTCTTTCACTTAAGCATTAGTACCCTTGGGAAAAGTATTAATCCGTCACTTCCCTCCAGTTATGGGTTAAATAACAGGATGGTGCCTGGAGGTAACCCGTCTAGTGTTGGTGTCACAATAAAAACACCCTTGGTAGCCCTGGTGAAGCATCAAGTATTCAGCTATTTAACAAGATTATGAATTTCGCTACAAAACGGCGCCAGGGTTCCAAATGCACAGGGAATACTGGAAGGGTGTAGTGAGTTCTATCTCGCCCAAGGCCGCAAGACGATGATCTCTTCGCTCTCTTCCTATGTAACCTTTCACTCTGCTTTTATGTAGTCCCCTGCACACTGCAACCAGACTGGCAACAAAGTCCCACTCTTTTAAATTTAAATCTACCAAATGCCGCCTCTACTTCTACTCCAACAGCTTCTTTTCTTGCACTTCCTTCCAGTGGAACTCCCTTCCGTATACTCGCTTCTCGGATGGCTACAATCTCCAAGAATTTAAATGCAGTGTCAATTTCCATCTTTAATCCATTTGACTCCAGTACTTCTCTCGTCCTATCCTGTGTATCTTGTTCTCTTCCTGTCTCAATCTACCTTCGCAACTGTCATTCCCAACTTTCTCTGACACCCCCTGTAACTGGTTCGTCTTTCTCTTCGCTCTCCTCCTACCTAAACATTTACTTTTCTTTTATGTAGCCCCCTGCACATCAGTGGCGGTACCACCTTGTTTCGGGTGTACCGGTTAAAAATAAATAAATAAATAAATCGAACTCGCCTCTTCGATTTGCCGTTAAAATAATCAGTCAGGCAAGTTCTATATGTGGTACACACTTGGGCAAACATTAGTGAAAAAAAAAATTGCGCAGTTGGTTGTCATTAATTGCTGTGGTAGACTAGTTGTCAACCGAGGTTATAGAACCCCAATCTATCCTGCTATTTAACCCATAGCCGGAGAGAGAAGTGACAGATACATTATTTTTCCAAGGTTATTTGCGTGTATGCGGATGCAATGAATTCAACTGGAATTCGAACTCGGTTCTTCGATTTCTCGATATCCAATGCACCACAACGCACATTGACACATTAAGATAATTAATGTCACCCAGGCTTTGCTTTGAATAGGAAAGTTTCACCCCCAAATGCTAGCGGGAGTACGAAAATGCTGTTGAAATCATCGAGGAGAGATACATTCAGATCCATCCATGCGACTTACAATCTCACGAATTCTAGATAAATTTAAAGCCGATGGTATTGTACGCGGTACCCACAGGATGTGCGTTGTGGCGCAGTGGATATCGGCTCGGAACGAGAACTCGGGGAACCGAGTTCGAATTCCAGTTGAAATCCTTGCATACACTTACGCGCAAATACCCTTGGGAAAGGTATTAATCCATCTCTTCCCTCCAGTTATGGGTTAAATAATAGGACAGATTGGGTTCTATAGCCTTGGTCGGCAACCAGTCTACCGCAGAAAGCAATGGCAACCTACTGCGCGATAATCTTCTGCCCAGTCAGTCATGTCTCTTTCGAGACATGATCGCCCAAGCGTGTATCGTGCATGGCACTTAATTGACTGACTGACCCACAGAAAGCATTCCAGAAGATCACTGATATCAAACACGCTCTCTAAAGAAAGAAAGTGCGATGGAGAGATCTAACGGAAGTCCAATATATATATATATATATATATATATATATATATATATATATATTAGTCATCCACATACAAGCCTGTTTCGCTGTATCACAGCTCATCAGTGTGGCTAGACCCATTCACTGGCTTCTGGCCAGGGTCGAAACTCGACCGATTTGGTGTCAGTCGGAGTCGCTACGATATATATATATATATATATATATATATATATATATATATATATATATGTAGAAATGTTGATTATGGCATGTAATTTACGATTGCAGCAATGCCTGTATCATAACGGATATCAATTTGAAAGCACGCGATAACAAAATCTTAAGAGTAGCATTTGTGAGAAATACTGTTTTCGTATGCATTAATTTGGTTATAGTTGATCCCCAAGCAATGAATATGATAGCATGACAGAATT
This sequence comes from Ascarosepion bandense, assembly GCA_037127315.1. NCBI lineage: Eukaryota > Metazoa > Mollusca > Cephalopoda > Sepiida > Sepiidae > Ascarosepion > Ascarosepion bandense. Next base: position 842,937 of record JBBBDQ010029369.1, on the reverse strand, counting down.
GGTCATACGTTCTTTGGTGGCTACTATTCTAAGTGAAGGAGACTCTGAATTAAAATATCTGTGAATGCTGAAGAATCTCCTCACAAATGAAGAAGAGAATTGAAGCAAGAGAAACAAAGAAAAGTGTACTGAACTGTTACGTAATATCAGTCCTCCTATATGGCAGTGAATTCTGGACAATCTCCTCACAGATGAAGAAGAAACTTGAAGCAACAGAAACAAAGAAAAGAGTGCTGAACTGTTACGTAATATCAGTCCTCCTATATGGCACTGAATGCTGGACAATCTCCTCACAAACGAAGAAGAGACTTGAAGCAACAGAAACAAAGAAGAGAGTTCTGAAATTTATGTAATATCAGTCCTCCTATATGGCAGTGAATGCTGGACAATCTCCTCACAGATGAAGAAGAGAATTGAAGCAATAGAAACAAAGAAAAGAGTGCTGAACTGTTACGTAATATCAGTTCTTCTATATGTCAGTGAATGCTGGACAATCTCCTCACAGATGAAGAAGAGACTTGAAGCAACAGAAACAAAGAAAAGAGTACTGAACTGTTACGTAATATCAGTCCTCTTATATGGCAGTGAATGCTGGACAATCTCCTCACAGATGAAGAAGAGACTTGAAGCAACAGAAACAAAGAAAAGATATCCAATGCACCACAACGTACACCCTCTTTTCTTATGTAGCATTTCTAAATTCCGTTAAGTTGTCTATGCAAATTAGTCGCCTCATGTGCTTGTACCAGAGAGGTTGTATCGACTTTATTTTTTCTGGTATTTCTTTTCTGAGCTCTGGTCTCCTCACTATCTTCCTCCTTCTTTGTGTAGATATGGAAGATTGGGATCTTTTTCTTTTTTCAGAAGAGTGTTCCTCCAACAATTTTCTATTTTCAGTATCTATCCTTCTCTCGAAATCACTTTCTCTTTCGTTGACATGACACTTTTGCCGGTTAGGCTTACTGTACATTTCTTCATCCGTATCAAGCTGCAATCTAATTTGGCCTGCATACACTAATGTCCCAGTTCCAATCTCCAAACTTCCTGGCCCTACACAGAGAACCGACCTTTTTAGCAGCGGATTTAGCTATGGATTCTATATAGTCCTCTGTAGTTCCAATATAATTTCTGGAAAATATGATTGTTAACGCTTGTGTCCCTGATAAAATTTATTTTCTATAAATTCTATGATAACAGTTTATTTTTTTGCTCGTCTCTCCTGTCGAACACCCTTCGAGCCCCATGATTTCCAGCCAATTTTAATCTTCAAAAGTTTCAATGTTGTGTCAGTCGCTCTCTACTGTCCTCCTGATTTCTCTTTCCTTTTCCTTATCATTATTTATGATTCTGTTCTTAATTCTCCCAAACCATACAGCCGTTTGTGCCTTAGGGGCTTTATAGTCTTCCATGGAATGATACCTATTTTAGAAAAAATTATCTCAAGATAATAATATAATTATTCTATCCAAAATTACAAAGCACAAAATAAGGATTTTTTTTTAATATTGTCGTGTTGAATATTTTAATATTAAAACACCTCTTTATATATATATATATATATATATATATATATATATATATATATATATATATATATATATATATATAAACATGTTACGGAAATTAACGAAATTTAACGAAAGTTGGTTATAAGCAACCGACAATTTGTAATGAATTATTTTGGACATTATTTTTACCGATACTCGTATTTAAGTAGATATTCTGTTTTTAATTAAACAGTATTTTATATTTATATCTACCGGCCTGATTATTTCACGATAAATTTTACTGCTGGATGGCACACATTTTCGCAATAAAATTTATCGTGAAATAATCAGGTCGGTAGATATAAATATAAAATACTGTTTAATTAAAAACAGAATATCTACTTAAATACGAGTATCGGTAAAAATAATGTCCAAAATAGTTCATTATATATATATATATATATATATATATATATATATATATATATATATATATATATATAAACGAATGGATTTATATTCCACAGCTTGGTAAAATTGCTCAACACATCAGTAGATCTCTTAGAGAGATACAATTATCATGCATTCAGTCAGTTAAGTGTCATACGTCATACACGCTTGGGTGATCATGTCTCGAAAGAGACATGACTGACTGAGCAGAAGATTATCCCACAGTACGTTGCCGTTGTTTTCTATGGTCGACCGGTTACCAGCAAAGGCTATAGAACCCAATCAGTCCTGTTATTTAACCTATAACTGGAGGGAAAAGACGGATTAATACCTTTATACCAAGGGTATTTGTGCGTAAGTGAATGCAAGATATTCAACAGGATGTCGAACTCGGCTCAACGATTTGTCGTTTCGAGTCGATATCACCACAAGGCACATAGTCTGCTTTGCATTATGCATCTTTCATCGTGTAAATTAGATTCACTAGTCTTTTATCGCACTGTTTTTAATTAGTCGCATAAGATATTGTCAATGGGGCTCTAATTTGTCTAGGCATAAGCGCGGACAAGCTTTCCGATCTTCCACGTGGTATTGTCCTATAGCTTATCAATAATCTAGGAAAAATATTTCGAGTTTTTCTTTCCCTTGAAGACATATTTTCAGTTCGTGTTTAGTAGCTTGAATAGCTTTCTGCTAATCCGTTTAATTCCGGATGATACGGTGGAATTTTATATATATATATATATATATATATATATATATTTGCATCTAATTTTATTCAACCATCAAAGAACTCTGGAACGTTGTCGGATACTAGAGTTTTTGGAACTTAATGTTTTTTATAATCATATCACCCCAAGCAAGGCCTTTTATTGCCACTGTTTTGCAGGGGGATACATAAGAGGGAAGTTATGAGAAAGAGTGACAGTTTATAGGGGGTGTCAAGAAGTGGGTTAGAGAAGGATGAAAAGACTGATGAGAGTGGAGTGGACGGAGAAAGAAGTATGAGAGAGAGGATGCAGGTTAGTGAGATAGAAGATGAGTGACTTTACATTTACATTCTTGGAGATTGTAGCTGTCGGGAAAGCAAGTAAATGGAAAAGAATTCCACAGGCGGGAAGTGCGAGAAAAGGAGCTGCTGGAGTAGATGTTGCATTTACAATTTATTGGTTTCACAGTAAAAGGATAGGATCTAGTAGGTAATCTTGTTGCTCGAGTAAATTTATACATAGGGGCAAAAGTGAGGAAAGTTCATTGGAGTAGAAGGCGTGAAAGTATTTGTAGAAAAGACACAGGGAAGTCACATTGCGCCGGTGAGAAAGTGGCTGTATCCAAGCGGCCATACCGGGATCGATCACATTATAGATTCTCCGTTGAATTTTGTCAAGGACACCTAGGTGGTGAGCAGTAGCATCCGACCAGATATGGCAGCAGTATTCAATGCACGGGCGGATGGTAGATTTATATATGTGCAGGATTGATTCAGGCGGAAAAAACTTCCTGACCCTACACAGAGAACCGATCGTTTTAGCAGTGGATTTAGCTATGGATATTATAAAGTCCTCCGTAGTTCCAATATAATTTCTGAAAAATATGATTGTTAACGCTTGTTTCTCTGATAAAATTTATTTTCTGTAAATTCTTTGATAACAGTTTATTTTCTTGCTCGTCTCTCCTGTCGAACACCCTTCCAGCCCCATGCTTTCCAGCCAATTTAAATCTTTAAAAAAGTCAATGCTGTGTCAATTGATATCTACTGTCCTCATGATTTCTCTTTCCTTTTCCTTATCATTATTTATGATTCTGTTCCTAATTCTCCCAAACCATACAGCCGTTCGTACCTTAGGGGCTTTATTGCCTTGCATGGAGTGATACCGATTTTAGAAAAATTATCTCAAGATAATGATGTAGTTATTCTATCCAAAATTACAAAGCACAAAACAAGGAACTTTTTAATTATTGTTGTGTTGAATATTTTAATATTAAAACACATCTTTATATATATATATATATATATATATATATATATATATAAACATGCAATGTACATATAGAAGAATCCAAAGGAGTATCCTGTATATAAATTACTAGGATAACTCTCTAAGATAGCTCTAAATATATATGTATATAAATACATATAGAGCAAATATATGGAAAATTTAAGACAGAAACTTATTCCATTGTTAAGCGGATGTTTAGGCCTATTTAAGGCGAACCATCATCAGCTTTCGTCTTTATTGTACAGATATTGCTGCTAGATGCTGCTAGTGGTTCGTATGAAATAGGCCCATGCTTCCGCTTAAACATGGAATAACGTGCCTGTCTTAATTTTTACATATATATATATATATATATATATATATATATATATACTTATTTACCTCCCTTACTATATATATATATATATATATATATATATATATATGTGTGTGTGTGTGTGTGTGTGTATAAACATTACTCTCCTCAGCCTTTCTCTCACCTTTGACAAACGGAAGGGTAGTAAAGAGTGAGAGAGTAGGAGGAGAGAGCCTATAGCATTATCGTAGCAGTAGCAGCTTAAGCTAGTGGTTGTAGCAGTAATTGTGTGTGTGTATGTGTGTGTACTGAAACAAAATAGTAAAAATAGTTAGGTTTGTTGTCGTATCCCGCGAGCTAATAACGAAATTTCTGGCTTTTACAACCTTGTCCATTACTCAGTTGGTCTTTTCTGTTTACAATGGACACAGGAGCCATGATTTTTCAGTAATAAAAATACATTTTCTCTTTCAAAATCTCTCACAAAATAGCGTACAGTATTTTGGTTATGGTCTGTGCATACGCCGCTTAATATAATATAAGATTATAGTAAAGTAGCTTCTATGGACATTACTTTTATAGATATTTTAATAAAATTACACTCTGTGTTATCGTTATTTTATTATCCAATACCTTTATGTTTCAAGACGTTACTATCATTTGTAGTATGACAAAGTAACATTTTTCCAGGAAAATCATAATTATTCTTCAGTGGAAATTCCAAGGGTTCCTCTAGTTATTATTATTATTATTATATTGTCATTTTTCATCATATTTCTATTTCTGCTATGGTCGCACTACCTGCCAAGTCTGTGGGAAGACCTAAGGCAGGTCGTGGCATGTTGTTATGGCTCCATTTCATGTTTTTCTATCTTCCCTATCATCCCCAGCATTACATAGATAAAGTTTTCCTTAGTGTGTGGGCTGTACTTAATAAGACAATTTTTTGTATATCTCTTAAGCTGGGGTTTCCAGGGATTCTTTCAATGTGTTGTTTTGTTCCATTTTTTATCATTTCAAGTGCACCTACTATCACTGGCACAACTCTTGTTTTCAATTTCCACATTTTTTCTATTTCAATTTCCAGGTCTTTATATTTTGACAGTTTTTCAAATTCCTTGATTGCTATGTTACAATCCGCTGGACAAGCCATATCAATTAATAGACAAGTTTTCTCCTTCTGGTTTTAACAATAATGTCTGGCCTGTTTGCTTCAATTATTCTGTCTGTGTAGATGGTGTAATCCCATAGAATGGTTACATATTATTATTATTATTATTATTATTATTATTATTATTATTATTATTATTATTATTATAGCATACTGCAACTAAGAAAAAATAAAAAAATAAAATAAATGGTATATAAAGTTGATGTATCTAGCTGTGATACAGCGAAACATGCTTGTTTGTGGATGACTAATACATGTGTTATGACCAGATTGAAATGTGATTTTATTAAGTGTGGGTTGATTTGATTTAGTGTAGATGGCCTCCAATATCTGAAGGTTCTTTTTTACTGTGTGTACGAGTGAGTATTATTGTGTTATCGACTAAAATCTGTCTAATATTATCTACATGGCTGTTTTTCTAAGAAATGTTATTTAATTGATCAGAAAGGTGACAGTTAAGTCTACGGAAAAGCGTAGTTTTAGTAAAACCAATAAATGCAGTGGGTTTATTATTAGTACCAGAGATACAATCTCCGAACGGGCATGTAAATTGATACACCGCATTTGTTTTCTATAGAGGATTTAGTTATGTGCCACAGGAACCTCATTTGTCTCTTCCTGATATCTAGTATCAGTTGTCTTCTCGTTTTCATCCTTTCGAACACCTCATCGTTGCACGATTTGTGATTACCTTTTTCTCTCCAAATACATATATATATATATATATATATATATATATATATCGAAAGATTGTATGATTTTTTCCGGTACGTATCAACGATGCGGTTTGTTGTGATCTAACAATATTAGTAACAATGCCATTCTATTAACATGAGAATGATCCATGTCTACTCTGTCCGAAACTTTGGTAATTTTTGGCCAGCTATGTGTTTTCGACTGTCTGAACGTTCATTCAAAGTATGTTTTACACCTTTTACGAAATTTTCTACACCTATAGAATAGCCAGGCGAGATTACCTCTAGGCTGAAGCTCTTTTTCGGAGACGTCATTCCGCAATGAACATGGTCATGTAGGCTTTTTTATAATTTGTCTCCTGTGCGTTGCTGGCAAAACGACTACATCTCAATTAAAAATTAAACCCTTTTCGACAATTCATTAGTATCATCTTGTGGTCATGAGTTCGATCTTTGTCCCTGGTAGTAACGAATCAAATTGCAACATGAAATAACAATACACTTTCACAGGATATTTCGCAATAATCAACATCAGCCAATCTATGGACACCTGATGATGACCAGAGGGTACTTGATCGAAACGTTGTTTCTATTATAACACCTGTATTAACCAAGATGAGAAAGAAAGTTCGAAATAATTGCAAGATTATTGAAAATTACTCATCTCAGAAATAAATAGAAATACATTTGTATTTAACCTTTTTAAAATGCCGTGTGCAATTATTTAACAACCTATTTTTTTTATTATAAACAATATACTGTTCAATATAGCATCATATGGCAATTGATGTTGCATTTAAACTTTTAGAGGTTGTAGCTATCAGGGAAACAAGTAAACTGAAGGAATATGAGAAAATAAAGTGCACAGTAGTAGAGAGGTGATATTTAACTATTTCAACGGCAAAGGGTGGGATTTAGATGCCAATGTAGCATCTAAATGAAGCGGTAACGCCACTGATGTGCAGGGGCTACGTAATAGTGAAAAGATTGGAAAAGGGAAAGCTGGAAACCACATCCTAAACAGGGAACAAGGGATGAGCCTCTTAACCTGTTCAATTGACGTGGGTGGAGCGTGAACCTGGCGATAGATAGATCTATCTACTCCAATTGAAGAAAAAAAAAAGAAACCAAAGTGAGAAGATTGGAAAAGAGAAAGCCGGAAACCACATCCTAAACAGGGAACAAGAGATGAGCCTATTAACCTGTTCAATAGACGTGGGTGGAGTGTGAACCGGACGATAGATAGATCTATCTACACCAATTTGTGGTCAGAGAACAATAGAAAAAAAGCTCCTCAAAGCAGTTATTATAAAAATATCCGTAGAAAAGACAATAGGAAAGCATATCAATTCGGTGAGAAATTGACTGAATGCCACATCAGGATCTATTATATTATCCTTTGGAGTTTGTCGAGAATTCCGAGATGAATAGCAGGAGCACCTGATCAGATATGGCAACAGTATTCAATGCACTGACGAAAGGTAGGTTTATAAATGTGCAAGATGGATTCTGACAAGAACCTCGAGATGAATAGCAGAAGCACCCGACCAGATATGGCAACAGTATTCAATGCACGGACGAATGGTAGATTTATAAATGTGCAAAATAGATTCTGACGAGTACCTCGAGATGAATACATGCAGCACCCTACCAGATATGGCAACAGTATTTATTGCACGGACGAATGGTAGATTTATAAATGTGTAAGATGGATTCTGACAAGAACCTCGAGATGAATAGCAGAAGCACCCGACCAGATATGGCAACAGTATTCAATGCACGGACGAATGGTAGATTTATAAATGTGCAAAATAGATTCTGACGAGTACCTCGAGATGAATACCTGCAGCACCCTACCAGATATGGCAACAGTATTTATTGCACGGACGAATGGTAGATTTATACATGTGCAAAATAGATTCTGACAAGATAACTGTGTAACCTTAAACAGACACAAAAGCTTTCTAGCAGTAAATGCCGCTATAGATTCTACGTAGTCAATGCATACTCAGTTTGTCTATCAACAAAGTATGTTTCGACTTAGTTTAAGAAAGTATCTCCGAATTTTTCCAGCTCTTTCTTACTTTCAGAGGTAATAAACCTCTCATTTCGACAAAGCATTTATGCGCAGAATGGTATTGCTTTTAACGTACGCAATATCAAAGTCTTACGCCATTAGCAATATCGCCAATCTTAGAATTCGAGACAACGTTAGCTTAGGATGTTTCTTCTTAGGAGTAAATTTGAATTCTAAAAATCTGTATTTGGACGTTAGTTTGAAATTCTTTCCAATTAAAATCTAACTGTCATATATTGCCGCTGGATTTGAACAAACATTGAAGAAAATGTATATATAAATATATAGTCTTATATTTTTATTCTTAGTCGGCGACGCTTTTGTGTAGTAGGAAGATGGCCAGAATGAATCGCGTACACGAGGAAGCCGTCGGGAGTCGGATGCCGACCGGTGTTCTTTGTTTTCAGCCAAACATTCTAGACTTTATATAGTCTTAAAAATTCTCACGCACTTTTGCTTTTTCAGGTTAGACGGCCGGATGTATCTGTCAATCACATCAGGCGGTCAATTGCTTTTCAACCCGGTGGTCGCTTTTTTCATTACACTTTTATATTATGTACGGTGATCTGTCGTTTGTTAACCTCAACCACGACCGGATGTACCTTTAAATTACCTCTGATGTTCAAAGTAAGAAACTCCCTTTGTCGGCCATATTATGGCAAATGTTTAATTTTACGATATTTGGAAATTTGATTGAGATTTTGACATTTTTTCCTCGAAAGATACAAAATAGGAGGGCTATCCTGAGCTAATATTCCTGAGATTGAGTTTTTAACTTGAGTCACTTATTTATACTTTTTCTGATGTGGGGTTCTCCTTTTTCATAAAGATGGATTCGTCCAGAGTATACTTATACTACTGCTATAGAACCAGAAACAGGAGAACACCACGTTTTCTCGCGGTAATTCCTTTGACACTGTCAGTCTCTCTGCCTCTGGGCGGACAGTAATAACGCAGTTGTGGTTCTGCCGAAAGGTAGAGTTACGACTGGGCAAAATTAGATATTTTTGGCAGGACTATATGGCCCGGAGAACCCACGTTAAAAAAGTCTTTGTACCACATTTTGCCCGGGGTGGAGGGCTAAATAAATACAGAATACCGCGTTTTCTTGCAGTAATTCCTTTGATACTGTCAATCTCTTTACATCCGGGCGGAAAGTATTAACCCAGTCGTGGTCCGCCGAAGGGTAGAGTCACGACTGGGCAAAATTAGACAGATATTTTTTGGCTAGGTTATACGGCCCGGAGAACCCACGTTAAAAAGGCCTTGTGCCACATTTTACCCTAGTGGGGGTAAATAAATACTGAATATTGCGTTTTCACAGAGAATTAACCGGAGAATACGAGAGTCCCGAGAGAGATTAGCAGTCAGTAGTTCATAGTAGCTCTGTACTCCACTCATCGAGAAGATTATTACACAGTACCCGTCAGCTTCTGACGCGGACATACTCAATATACTACGGCTTCACCTTCAGAGACTTGTACATATACCTTTTACAAACCCGTATTCCTGAACAACTAATCTTCATTCAAGTTTGTATCCTTACGTTTATACACTTATTTTCTATCCCAATTACTGGTCGTTGTTCATTTATTTGTGCGGACCCCATTCCTGGGATCCACAACACCTGGACTACTAATCTTCATTCAAGTTTGTATCCTTACGTTAATACACTTATTTTCTATCCTGATTACTGGTCGTTGTTCATTTATTTGAGCGGACCCCATTCCCGGGATCCACAGCATTTTCATTTCTAGGGTCGATTATTTTTACAACTGGTTTCTTTGGCAGAACAGATTTTAAAATTCCAAATACCGCTTGATCTTTTGTCTAAATAAATACCACATATGTTTTTCTTAAAGCACCCAAAAAAGTTCTGTAGATTCTGAATATTTATTTACATATCGTCTGTAGAAATTTACAACCCTTAAGAAATGTTTTGTTCTTAAGTATTTCAATTTTTAATATCTTGTCAATTAACGATTGGTCTGAAGATGCCTTTGTTAGATATAGAATACCCAAAAAATGATATTACTGAGTGTTGTGCCTGTTGGAGTTTTTGAGTACGCTTGTATACTAGCGAGCCAGCCATGAGCTGACTCATTTTATAGTTCACCAATAGAAGATTTAACCAATCAGATGGCTCAAAATATTCAATGCGACGTATAGTTTACCAACAGAAGGTTTAACCAATCAGAAGGCTCAAAATATTCAATGTGAAGTGTAAAAAGGCGACCATATAATCCCGAGTATTGGTGATATTGTGCGATTCAGTAGAGTATCTGACTCGTGAGTGTTAATCTTTGACGGTGTTTCATTGAACAGATTACGTACTGCGCTGTATTCTATATTCATAAACTATGGCGGACATTGTCAACAGTGCACACATGTTTTTGTTAATTGTTTATCCAGGATTTTTTTACTTTACTTCATGGTGTTTTTTAACATTCCAATTTCTTCTGCCTTGATTTAGTGCAATAATTTTGTCGAAATTATGTTTCTATACATCACTTCTTAATAGACTATAATTTTTCCAGAGTTTTCCACAATAACTGACAATACACCAAACTTATTTTTTAGGTCCATGTAGGCTTCAAAATAGCCTAACGTTTTGTTTTTGTTTTTTTTTTTATCATGGATCCGTCTGATTCAGTTGGACAAAGCTTTTTTTTTCTAATTTCTTCTCTAAAATTTCTGGGTATCAAAATTACGTCATTGCCGTATGTAGTTGTATATCCCGTAAAACATTTTAGAAAACCATTTTTATTTCTTTTTTTTTCAATAAAAAGACATGCGTACTCATTTCTATTTCATTATGTTGGGCTATCTCTACGTTCATTTTTTTTTTGACACATATGTTTAAAATGTTTGATTTTTCACATTTTTTTTATTTAACAGACGCTTGTTTTTCTCTTTAATGTCTGTAACCACATTAGGTGCACATTATTTTGTTTCTTTTCCTCTGTTTTGTATGTATCCATTTCCTCTACCAAATTCGTAAATTTTTGCTGAATTAAAATTTGGAATGAAACCGATAAAATGCAACCGCAACTTCTACTCCAACAGTTTCTTTTCTCGCACTTCCCGACTGTGGAATTCCCTTCCACATGAACACTTCCTCAACGGCTACAATCTCCAGGAGTTTAACTGTAAGGTCAATAGACCCCTCCTAACACACTAACTCGCTTCCATTCTTTCAAACACTCTTCCCATCCTCCCAACTATATATCACCCCCCTTCTGACATTTCCTATATCTAACCACTCTTTTTATTTACCATCCCCTATGTAGCCCCAAGCGCAATAGTGGCAGTGGAATGCCTTGCTTGGGGTGAAACGATTAAAAAAAAAATTCTTGTTGCTAAACAAATTCAACACAATGTTCCAGTGACAACTTTTCCAGCTGTAAGTGCATTAAAAACATTCGTCGATACTCTTACTTTAATGACCTCTTACCAATTTACATTGAATTAAATCTTCGATTGACTAATTTTCTGATCCCAGTTTTTAAAACTCACAATATTTGGCAGAGATGAAGTAGAGCAATAAGGCAAAAGACGTTCTACAGAAGGATACTGAGAAAAAACATAGCGCGAACAATGTCGAAAGTTTAAAGAAAAGAGGAAAAGATTGCTGACATTTCTAAGGAACATAATGATGGAAAAGTTGTTGGAAAATTTGATACTCACAGGGACAGAGGAAAGAAATGCTGAACTTGACGAATGGACAGCATTAAAAGTTTTAAAAGATATTTTTTTAAATCGTGTCACCCCAAGCAAGGCATTCCACTGCCACTATAGCGCAGGGGGTTACATAGAGGGATTGGGTATAGGAAATGTCAGACGGAGGGTGATAGACGACTTAGGATGTACATAGGGAGAGAGTTGGAGAGAGTGGGTGTTAGTGTGTTAGCAGGTGTCTATTGACCTTACATTTAAACTCCTGGAGGTTGTAACAAAAAGCTGTTGATTAAGAGCTACAAAGGGGAGGAAATTGTAGAGATCCATTATCACCAAGATCCCCAACTGACACGGCTGATGCAAAAAGAAGAAGCAGGAGAGATTCGAACGTCTACAGAGTTCTGTTTTTCTTTTCATAAGCCTGACATAAAATGAAGTTGGTAGACATTAGTGTTTTGTTTGTTCAACAAAACGATGTGTAAATCGAAAACGGTAAATGGCAAACTTAAGTGTCTATAAGTTGCTTATGTAATTTGTCTTCAGTTTTTACCCAGCATGTCTTTAAAAGAAAAAAAAAAATAACATGCTTAAAAAAAAAAAAAACTGAAATAAGAAAAAAAAAAAAAAACATGGACGCCGGCCAACTAACACCATCTTTATTTTGCCTATCTCAAGAAATATTTTATTTTTGTCACTCTTTCTTATATATATATATATATATATATATATATATATATATATATATATATATATATATATATATTCCTTAGCTGCATTTGGAATGTATTTGGCAAATTTACAAATGTTTGTCACTTCCGGCGATTTTACGCACAGAACAAAATACAGATGCGACGCCAGTTTCAGCATAGCGAAGCTGTTTTGCCAGATTTTGAAGTCGTTCTGTACTCAGAATTATTTTTGGTTGGTCTCATATAGCGACTAAGATTTACTGAAAATGTTAGCAGCGTCAAAACTTTACATGGATAGGGACATGCATAAAAATAAGTTAAAATTATATATATATAATTTTAACCTATGGAGGAATGGTAGACTTTCAAAAAACAGCACCTACTACGCATCTACGTATCGTTCATTCAGTAATGAATTTGAACACTTTCGGCTACTGACGTATGTTCACATTGTATATAACACGCTAAAGTCCGCCTTCCTTTACCGAGCGCCCATAGCTCAGAGGTTGGTGACCTAATATTTATGACCGGTAGTGTATCGAGGCAGCAGATAATTTCCTAAACATATACTGTTAAATATAAGAGACAGTGAATGTCTATTATGTTTAATCATGAGCCGTTCTAAACGTCGTAGGAGCATTTAATGCTGCGGCATCATGTAACTTAAATTTAGTATATGGAGGCAGCAAGTAATTTTCTAAACATATGCTGTTAAATATAAGAGACAATGAATGTCTATTATGTTTAATCATGAGCCGTTCTAAACATCGTATTTTGGTTTTAATTTCAGGTGAAAATAAAGACAAAAATTCTCCAACATTTGGATAATTTTTTATTAAGTTGGTTCTAAGATTTCGACTCACATGAGCCATCTTCAGAGAGGTTACAAGGACGTTAACATAAAAATATCTACCATCAGCGACGATTTTATTTTGTGTAGACATAAAACCTTACTAAGCAACGATAACAGTTACCAAAAATAGCAAACGCAGTTCGTAAATTTGTAATGCGGTTCTGTGACGTCACACCACCTGAGAGCTGGAAATGTTAACAGAACCATTTATTTAAATGCAATGTAATGTGTTATGACCAGATTTAAACGACACATTAAGTGTCGGTTGTTTGGATTTAATGTAGATGGCCTCCAATATCTGAAGGTTCTTTTTACTGTGTGTATGAGTGAGGATTATTGTATTGTTGAATAAAATCTGTCTGATATTACCTATATGGCTATGATTTTCTAAGAAATGTTGTTTAATTGTACTCTGATCAGAAAGGTGACAGGTAATTTTGCGGAAGAGGGTGGTTGTAGTAAAACCAATATATGTAGTGAGACTATCTGGTCAATATAGTGTATCAATTTACATGCCCGTTCAGAGATTGTATCTCTGGTACTAATAATAAACCCGCTACAACCCACATTTAATAAAAGCACGTTTAAATCTGGACATAATGCATTACATTGTATTGGGACCTTGTTGCCAGTCTGGTTGCACGAGTAGATTCGTGTGGCGGGGCCACCAGTGAGTTAAGTTTGTCAGACCAGAAACCACGAAAATATTTGTAGAATAGATAGAGGGAAGCCATATCTTGCCGGCAAGAAAGTGGCTAGAGTCGAGCTGCCAAGTCAGGGCCTATCACATTACTGGTACTCCTTTGGAGCCTGTCAAGAACATTGAGATGAACAGCAAGGGCGCTTGACAATAAAATTTTAAAAACGTTAGAAGTTCAGTTTTTACAGAACGGCTGAAGATACCGAAAGTTTCAAACTAAGGTTGCGTAAACAAAAGGCTTTTATATATATATATATATATATATATATATATATATATATATATATATATATATATTCTAAACATATGCTGTTAAATATAACAGACAATGAATGTCTATTATGTTCAATCATGAGCCGTTCTAAACGTCGTATTTTTGCTTTAATTTCAGTTGAAAATAAAGACAAAAATTCTTCAACATTTGGATAATTATTTAATGGTTTTCTTCTAAGCTTTCGGCTCACATCAGCCATCTTCAGAGAGGTTGTTTAAACTGAAATATTATAAAATCCACCATCACCGACGATTTTATTTTTGGTGACATAAAACTCCGCTTGGCAACGGCAATAGTTACCAAAAATAATAAACGCAGTTCTTAAGTTTGCGATGCGGTTTTATGACGTCACACCGCGGGATAGCGCGAAATGACAACAAAACCATGTAGTCAAATGCAATGTAATATGTTATTTCCTGTTTTAAAGTTGATTTTATTGAGTGTTGGTTGTTTAGATTTGATGTACATGGCCTCCAATATCTGCAGGTTCCTCTTACTGTGTGTATGAGTAAGGATCACCGTATTGTTGACCAAAATCTGTCTGATATTACCTACATGTTTATGTTTTTCAGAGAAATGTTGTTTAATAGTACTCTGATCAGAAAGATGACATGTAAGTCTACGGGAGAGCGTAGTTGTGGTAAAACCAATATATGTACTAGGTTTTTGATTAGTATCAGAGATGCAATCTCTGAATGGGCATGTAAATTGGTACACTACATTGGTTTTTTGTAGAGAATTTAGTTTAGTGCTTGTTGGGTTATTATAGACTATGAGGTCAATTGTTTCAAACTGCTACTGTCTCATGAATCAATATTAAACTCACTGTATTAAAAAAGCTATTATTAGCATGCACCACACAAGCACCCTTTCACGATCCCTTAGGTAATATTTATACACAAATAGATGGTATTGCGATGGGATCTCCTTTAGACCCCCACTTTTCTAATTATTATATGGCAAATCTAGAAAATTATAATAAAGACCGTTATATATATATATATATATATATATATATATATATATATATATATGAGAAGAATGTATGAAAAACTGGAAAAGTATTCGTGTGATATGTTTCATAGGTTTTCATCGGAGTAATTTAATATGTTGGTGCGACTATACACGCGGGCAAACAAAGGATGTTGGGAACTTTTAATTGTTTTTTTTTTAATCTAGCCGATTTTGTATAAATTCTTTTTGTTCCATTACTTTTATTATCACAGTGTAGGGTATCTACTAACTTATATATATATATATATATATATATATATATATATATATATGAATAGAATAAGTAAATAGCAGATAGGAAAAAGTGGCTTTAACATGTTTCACTTTAACAAGCTTCTTCAGAGGTATTTTAAAAACGAATGCTTTAAAAAACGTTTTAAAGAAAATTAAAAAAATCTTTTAAAAAGTTAGTATTTTGAATGATGTTTGATTTTATTGGTCAGTTACGTGTTACGTGTAACAAAGCAATTGACTGATTTAAAAAAAATAAAATGAGAGAAACATGTTTAAATGTGTGCGTTTTTGAGTCGGTAAAGATAGTATGTTAAATGATATAATGTAATGATATAATATGGTACTTTTATATATAATATGGCATTTTTTAATTTTAATGATATAATATGGTACTTTATATATCATTAATTTTATATGTATGTTTTAAAATGTATGTATTATTTATATGATATTGCAGTAGATTTAATACATAAGTATTTAGTATTTTAATTGAAAGATTCTAATCTTTAACAACTTAATTTCAAAAGTTATTTATTTATTTATAAAAAGTTTACTTAATGTTTGTATACATTATTTCAGGGCTTACGGCCTATCACGTTGAATACACCGGTTCATCGAAGTTAAGCAACGGTTAGCCTGGTCAGTACTTAGATGGGTGACCGCTTGGGAATACCAGCTGCTGTAAGCGTGTAGTGACGGATGTGCGTTGTGGTGCAGTGGATATCGGCTCGGAAAGAGAAATCGGTGAGCCGAGTTCGAATTCCAGTTGAATTCCTTGCATTCACTTAAGCACTGGTACCCTTGGGAAAGGTATTAATCCGTCATCCGTCCCTTCCTTCCAGTTATGGGTTAAATAACAACAGTAGGACTTGGGGACCCTGCCCTGAAAAAAACAAATCCCGATGAATCTTGATACTCAAAAAGAAATAAAGTATTACTAGACACAAAACTTATATAAAAACAACAATAAATTGTTGAAAGAAAAAGGTATTATCAGCAATAAATAAATAAAAATTTAGTTGGCAATAAATGATCCGCCGAGGATGATATGCCATAAAAACAAAACAACCAACCAACATTATTTCACTATGATTTTAAATGGAAATGTATTTCGTTTTATCATCCAGAACCATAAACGCGCACATTCATATATGATTGTTTCATTTTATTTTTAAAAAAAAGTCGCGTGTGTACATTATTTCGCTACGATTTTGAACGGAAACGTATTTCGTGTTGTCATTCACACATATATTAACCTTACCGACATATAACCGTGCTTAATTTGTGTATAGTTTGAATACGTTTAGCACGAATTATTTTCGCATAGAAATGTCGCACCACGAGAGAGACCGAAATATTAAGAGAGCCATATATCTAAATGCAATGTAATGTGGTGTGACAAGATTGAAATGAGATTTCATTAAGTGTGGATTGTTTTGGTTTAATGTAGACGGCCTCAAATATATAAAGGTTCTTTTTGTGTGTATATGACGTCATAGAAACGCATTACAACTTTACGACCTGCGTCTGCTTTTCGGTGACTGTTATCGTCGCATAGCAATGTTTTATGTCAGCACAAGATAACATCATCTTTCATGGTAGATGTCTTTATGTTAACGTCCCTGTAACATCTCTGAAGATGGCTCATGTGAGTCGAAAGCTTAGAACCACAATAAGAGAAAATATCCATATGTTGGACAATGATTGTTTTTATTTTCAACTGAAATTAAAACCAAAATACGACGTTTAGAACGGCTCATGATTAAACATAATAGACATTCATTGTCTCTTATAATTAACAGCATATGTTTAGAAAATTACTTGCTGCCTCCATATACTAAATATAAGTTACATGATGGCGCAGCATTAAATGATCCTACGACGTTCAGAAGGGCTCATGATTAAACATAATAGACATTCATTTTCTCTTATATTTAACAGCTTATGTTTAGAAAATTACTTGCTGCCTCCATAACACTAAATTTAAGTTACATGATGGCGCAGCATTAAATGATCCTACGACGTTTAGAACGGCTCATGATTAAACATAATAGACATTCATTGTCTCTTATATTTAACAGCATATGTTTAGAAAATTACTTGCTGCCTCCATATACTAAATTTGGGTTATATAATGCCGCAGCATTAAATGATCCTACGACGTTTAGAACGGCTCATGATTAAACATAATAGACATTCATTGTCTCTTATATTTAACAGCATATGTTTAGAAAATTACTTGCTGCCTCCATATACTAAATTTAAGTTACATGATGGCGCAGCATTAAATGATCCTACGACGTTTAGAACGGCTCATGATTAAACATAATAGACATTCATTGTCTCTTATATTTAACAGCATATGTTTAGAAAATTACTTGCTGCCTCCATATACTAAATTTAAGTTACATGATGGTACAGCATTAAATGATCCTACGACGTTTAGAACGGCCTATGATTAAACATAATAGACATTCATTGTCTCTTATATTTACATATGTTTTTAGAAAATTACTTGCTGCCTCCATATACTAAATTTAAGTTACATGATGGCGCAGCATTAAATGATCCTACGACGTTTAGAACGGCTCATGATTAAACATAATAGACATTCATTGTCTCTTATATTTAACAGCATATGTTTAGAAAAAACCTACTTGCCGCCTCCATATACTGAATTTAAGTTACATGATGCATAGCATTAAATGATCCTACGACGTTTAGAACGGCTCATGATTAAACACGTATATATACATTCATTGTCTCTTATATTTAACAGCATATGTTTAGAAAATTACTTGCTGCCTCCATATACTAAATTTAAGTTATATAATGCCGCAGCATTAAATGATCCTACGACGTTTAGAACGGCTCATGATTAAACATAATAGACATTCATTGTCTCTTATATTTAACAGCATATGTTTAGAAAATTACTTGCTGCCTCCATATACTAAATTTAAGTTACATGGGATGGCGCAGCATTAAATGATCCTACGACGTTTAGAACGGCTCATGATTAAACATAATAGACATTCATTGTTCTCTATATTTAACAGCATATGTTTAGAAAATTACTTGCTGCTTCCATATACTAAATTTAAGTTACATACGGCGCAGCATTAAATGATCCTACGATGTTTAGAATTTATTTCATGATTAAACATAATAGACATTCATTGTCTCTTATATTTAACAGCATATGTTTAGAAACCTACTTGCCGCCTCCATATACTGAATTTAAGTTACATGATGGCGCAGCATTAAATGATCCTACGACGTTTAGAACGGCTCATGATTAAACATAATAGACATTCATTGTCTCTTATATTTAACAGCAGATGTTTAGAAAATTACTTGCTGCCTCCATATACTAAATTTAAGTTACATGATGCCGCAGCATTAAATGATCCTACGACGTTTAGAACGGCTCATGATTAAACATAATAGACATTCGTTGTCTCTTATATTTAACAGCATATGTTTAGAAAATTACTTGCTGCCTCCATATACTAAATTTAAGTTACATGATGGCGCAGCATTAAATGATCCTACGACGTTTAGAACGGCTCATGATTAAACATAATAGACATTCATTGTCTCTTATATTTAACAGCATATGTTTAGAAAATTACTTGCTGCCCCCATATACTAAATTTAAGTTACATGATGGCGCAGCATTAAATGATCCTACGACGTTTAGAACGGCTCATGATTAAACATAATAGACATTCATTGTCTCTTATATTTAACAGCATATGTTTAGAAAATTACTTGTTGCCTCCATATACTAAATTTAAGTTACATGATGGCGCAGCATTAAATGATCCTACGACGTTTAGAACGGCCTTCATGATTAAACATAATAGACATTCATTGTCTCTTATATTTAACAGCATATGTTTTGAAAATTATTTGCTGCCTCCATATACTAAATTTAAGTTACATGATGGCGCAGCATTAAATGATCCTACGACGTTTAGAACGGCTCATGATTAAACATAATAGACATTCATTGTCTCTTATATTTAACAGCATATGTTTAGAAAATTACTTGTTGCCTCCATATACTAAATTTAAGTTACATGATGGCGCAGCATTAAATGATCCTACGACGTTTAGAACGGCTCATGATTAAACATAATAGACATTCATTGTCTCTTATATTTAACAGCATATGTTTAGAAAAATTACTTGCTGCCTCCATACTAAATTTAAGTTACATGATGGCGCAGCATTAAATGATCCTACGACGTTTAGACCATATTTCATGATTAAACATAATAGACATTCATTGTCTCTTATATTTAACAGCAGATGTTTAGAAAATTACTTGCTGCCTCCATATACTAAATTTAAGTTACATGATGGCGCAGCATTAAATGATCCTACGACGTTTAGAACGGCTCATGATTAAACATAATAGACATTCATTGTCTCTTATATTTAACAGCAGATGTTTAGAAAATTACTTGCTGCCTCCATATACTAAATTTAAGTTACATGATGGCGCAGCATTAAATGATCCTACGACGTTTAGAACGGCTCATGATTAAACATAATAGACATTCATTGTCTCTTATATTTAACAGCAGATGTTTAGAAAATTACTTGCTGCCTCCATATACTAAATTTAAGTTACATGATGGCGCAGCATTAAATGATCCTACGACATTTAGAATGGCTCATGATTAAACATAATAGACATTCATTGTCTCTTATATTTAACAGCATATGTTTAGAAAATTACTTGCTGCCTCCATATACTAAATTTAAGTTACATGATGGCGCAGCATTAAATGATCCTACGACATTTAGAACGGCTCATGATTAAACATAATAGACATTCATTGTCTCTTATATTTAACAGCATATGTTTAGAAAATTACTTGCTGCCTCCATATACTAAATTTAAGTTACATGATGGCGCAGCATTAAATGATCCTACGACATTTAGAACGGCTCATGATTAAACATAATAGACATTCATTGTCTCTTATATTTAACAGCATATGTTTAGAAAATTACTTGCTGCCTCCATATACTAAATTTAAGTTACATGATGGCGCAGCATTAAATGATCCTACGACGTTTAGAACGGCTCATGATTAAACATAATAGACATTCATTGTCTCTTATATTTAACAGCAGATGTTTAGAAAATTACTTGCTGCCTCCATATACTAAATTTAAGTTACATGATGGCGCAGCATTAAATGATCCTACGACATTTAGAACGGCTCATGATTAAACATAATAGACATTCATTGTCTCTTATATTTAACAGCATATGTTTAGAAAATTACTTGCTGCCTCCATATACTAAATTTAAGTTACATGATGGCGCAGCATTAAATGATCCTACGACGTTTAGAACGGTTTCATGATTAAACATAATAGACATTCATTGTCTCTTATATTTAACAGCATATGTTTAGAAAATTACTTGCTGCCTCCATACTAAATTTGCTACATGATGGCGCAGCATTAAATGATCCTACGACGTTTAGAACGGCTCATGATTAAATATAATAGACATTCATTGTCTCTTATATTTAACAGCAGATGTTTAGAAATTATTGCCGCTCTCCATATACTAAATTTAAGTTACATGATGGCGCAGCATTAAATGATCCTACGACGTTTAGAACGGCTCATGATTAAACATAATAGACATTCGTTGTCTCTTATATTTAACAGCATATGTTTAGAAAATTACTTAAGGCTCTCCATATACTAAAGTTAAGTTATATGATGCCGCAGCATTAAATGATCCTACGACGTTTAGAACGGCTCATGATTAAACTTAATAGACATTCATTGTCTTTTATATTTAACAGCAGATGTTTAGAAAATTACTTGCTGCCTCCATATACTAAATTTAAGTTACATGATGGCGCAGCATTAAATGATCCTACGACGTTTAGAACGGCTCATGATTAAACATAATAGACATTCGTTGTCTCTTATATTTAACAGCATATGTTTAGAAAATTACTTGCTGCCTCCATATACTAAATTTAAGTTACATGATGGCGCAGCATTAAATGATCCTACGACGTTTAGAACGGCTCATGATTAAACATAATAGACATTCGTTGTCTCTTATATTTAACAGCATATGTTTAGAAAATTACTTGCTGCCTCCATATACTAAATTTAAGTTACATGATGGCGCAGCATTAAATGATCCTACGACGTTTAGAACGGCTCATGATTAAACATAATAGACATGTCTCTATATTTAACAGCATATGTTTAGAAAATTACTTGCTGCCTCCATATACTAAATTTAAGTTACATGATGGCGCAGCATTAAATGATCCTACGACGTTTAGAACGGCTCATGATTAAACATAATAGACATTCATTGTCTCTTATATTTAACAGCAGATGTTTAGAAAATTATTGCTGCCTCCATATACTAAATTTAAGTTACATGATGGCGCAGCATTAAATGATCCTACGACGTTTAGAACGGCTCATGATTAAACATAATAGACATTCGTTATTCTTTATATTTAACAGCATATGTTTAGAAAATTATTTGCTGCCTCCATATACTAAATTTAAGCTACATGATGGCGCAGCATTAAATGATCCTACGACGTTTAGAATGGCTCATGATTAAACATAATAGACATTCATTGTCTCTTATATTTAACAGCAGATGTTTAGAAAATTATTGCTGCCTCCATATACTAAATTTAAGTTACATGATGGCGCAGCATTAAATGATCCTACGACGTTTAGAACGGCTCATGATTAAACATAATAGACATTCGTTGTCTCTTATATTTAACAGCATATGTTTAGAAAATTACTTGCTGCCTCCATATACTAAATTTAAGTTACATGATGGCGCAGCATTAAATGATCCTACGACGTTTAGAACGGCTCATGATTAAACATAATAGACATTCGTTGTCTCTTATATTTAACAGCATATGTTTAGAAAATTACTTGCTGCCTCCATATACTAAATTTAAGTTACATGATGGCGCAGCATTAAATGATCCTACGACGTTTAGAACGGCTCATGATTAAACATAATAGACATTCATTGTCTCTTATATTTAACAGCAGATGTTTAGAAAATTATTGCTGCCTCCATATACTAAATTTAAGTTACATGATGGCGCAGCATTAAATGTTCCTACGACGTTTAGAACGGCTCATGATTAAACATAATAGACATTCGTTGTCTCTTATATTTAACAGCATATGTTTAGAAAATTACTTGCTGCCTCCATATACTAAATTTAAGTTACATGATGGCGCAGCATTAAATGATCCTACGACGTTTAGAACGGTCCAGTGATTAAACATAATAGACATTCGTTGTCTCTTATATTTAACAGCATATGTTTAGAAATTACTTGCTGCCTCCATATACTAAATTTAAGTTACATGATGCCGCAGCATTAAATGATCCTACGACGTTTAGAACGGCCTATGATTAAACATAATAGACATTCATTGTCTTTTATATTTAACAGCATATGTTTAGAAAATTACTTGCTGCCTCCATATACTAAATATAAGTTACATGATGGCGCAGCATTAAATGATCCTACGACGTTTAGAACGGCTCATGATTAAACATAATAGACATTCGTTGTCTCTTATATTTAACAGCATATGTTTAGAAAATTACTTGCTGCCTCCATATACTAAAGCGGTTTACATGATGGCGCAGCATTAAATGATCCTACGACGTTTAGAACGGCTCATGATTAAACATAATAGACATTCGTTGTCTCTTATATTTAACAGCATATGTTTAGAAAATTACTTGCTGCCTCCATATACTAAATTTAAGTTGCTATTATTGGCGCAGCATTAAATGATCCTACGACGTTTAGAACGGCTCATGATTAAACATAATAGACATTCGTTGTCTCTTATATTTAACAGCATATGTTTAGAAAATTACTTGCTGCCTCCATATACTAAATTTAAGTTACATGATGCCGCAGCATTAAATGATCCTACGACGTTTAGAACGGCTCATAATTAAACATAATAGACATTCATTGTTCTTTATATTTAACAGCATATGTTTAGAAAATTACTTGCTGCCTCCATATACTAAATTTAAGTTACATGATGGCGCAGCATTAAATGATCCTACGACGTTTAGAACGGCTCATGATTAAACATAATAGACATTCGTTGTCTCTTATATTTAACAGCATATGTTTAGAAAATTACTTGCTGCCTCCATATACTAAAGTTAAGTTACATGATGGCGCAGCATTAAATGATCCTACGACGTTTAGAACGGCTCATGATTAAACAAATAGACATTCGTTGTCTCTTATATTTAACAGCATATGTTTAGAAAATTACTTGCTGCCTCCATATACTAAATTTAAGTTACATGATGGCGCAGCATTAAATGATCCTACGACGTTTAGAACGGCTCATGATTAAACATAATAGACATTCATTGTCTCTTATATTTAACAGCATATGTTTAGAAAATTACTTGCTGCCTCCATATACTAAATTTAAGTTACATGATGGCGCAGCATTAAATGATCCTACGACGTTTAGAACGGCTCATGATTAAACATAATAGACATTCATTGTCTCTTATATTTAACAGCATATGTTTAGAAATTACTTCTTGCTGCCTCCACATACTAAATTTAAGTTACATGATGGCGCAGCATTAAATGATCCTACGACGTTTAGAATTGCTCATGATTAAACATAATAGACATTCACGTCTCTTATATTTAACAGCATATGTTTAGAAAATTACTTGCTGCCTCCAGAATAAATTTAAGTTACATGATGGCGCAGCATTAAATGATCCTACGACGTTTAGAACGGCTCATGATTAAACATAATAGACATTCATTGTCTCTTATATTTAACAGCATATGTTTAGAAACTTACTTGCTGCCTCCATATACTAAATTTAAGTTACATGATGGCGCAGCATTAAATGATCCTACGACGTTTAGAACGGCTCATGATTAAACATAATAGACATTCATTGTCTCTTATATTTAACAGCAGGTGTTTAGAAAATTACTTGCTGCCTCCATATACTAAATTTAAGTTACATGATGCCGCAGCATTAAATGATCCTACGACGTTT
This sequence comes from Ascarosepion bandense, assembly GCA_037127315.1. Lineage (NCBI taxonomy): Eukaryota > Metazoa > Mollusca > Cephalopoda > Sepiida > Sepiidae > Ascarosepion > Ascarosepion bandense. The sequence continues at coordinate 818,208 of JBBBDQ010029369.1, read as the reverse complement.
AGAACGGCTCATGATTAAACATAATAGACATTCGTTGTCTCTTATATTTAACAGCATATGTTTAGAAAATTACTTGCTGCCTCCATATACTAAATTTAAGTTACATGATGGCGCAGCATTAAATGATCCTACGACGTTTAGAACGGTCAATGATTAAACATAATAGACATTCGTTGTCTCTTATATTTAACAGCATATGTTTAGAAAATTACTTGCTGCCTCCATATACTAAATTTAAGTTATATGATGGCGCAGCATTAAATGATCCTACGACGTTTAGAACGGCTCATGGATTAAACATAATAGACATTCATTGTCTCTTATATTTAACAGCATATGTTTAGAAAATTACTTGCTGCCTCCATATACTAAATTTAAGTTACATGATGGCGCAGCATTAAATGATCCTACGACGTTTAGAATGGCTCATGATTAAACATAATAGACATTCATTGTCTCTTATATTTAACAGCAGGTGTTTAGAAAATTACTTGCTGCCTCCATATACTAAATTTAAGTTATACGATGGCGCAGCATTAAATGATCCTACGACGTTTAGAACGGCTCATGATTAAACATAATAGACATTCATTGTCTCTATATTTAACAGCATGTTAGAAAAATTACTTGCTGCCTCCATACTCAAATTAAGTTACATGATGGCGCAGCATTAAATGATCCTACGACGTTTAGAACGGCTCATGATTAAACATAATAGACATTCATTGTCTCTTATATTTAACAGCAGGTGTTTAGAAAATTACTTGCTGCCTCCATACTAAATTTAAGTTACAATGATGGCGCAGCATTAAATGATCCTACGACGTTTAGAACGGCTCATGATTAAACATAATAGACATTCATTGTCTCTTATATTTAATACAGCATATGTTTAGAAAACTACTTTGCTGCCTCCAGATACTAAATTTAAGTTATATGATGGCGCAGCATTAAATGATCCTACGACGTTTAGAACGGCTCATGATTAAACATAATAGACATTCATTGTCTCTTATATTTAACAGCATATGTTTAGAAAATTACTTGCTGCCTCCATATACTAAATTTAAGTTATATGATGGCGCAGCATTAAATGATCCTACGACGTTTAGAACGGCTCATGATTAAACATAATAGACATTCATTGTCTCTTATATTTAACAGCAGGTGTTTAGAAAATTACTTGCTGCCTCCATATACTAAATTTAAGTTATATGATGCCGCAGCATTAAATGATCCTACGACGTTTAGAACGGCTCATGATTAAACATAATAGACATTCATTGTCTCTTATATTTAACAGCATATGTTTAGAAAATTACTTGCTGCCTCCATATACTAAATTTAAGTTATATGATGCCGCAGCATTAAATGATCCTACGACGTTTATGGCTCATGATTAAACATAATAGACATTCATTGTCTCTTATATTTAACAGCATATGTTTAGAAAATTACTTGCTGCCTCCATATACTAAATTTAAGTTATATGATGGCGCAGCATTAAATGATACTACGACGTTTAGAATGGCTCATGATTAAACATAATAGACATTCATTGTCTCTTATATTTAACAGCATATGTTTAGAAAAATTACTTGCTGCCTCCATATACTAAATTTAAGTTATATGATGGCGCAGCATTAAATGATCCTACGACGTTTAGAATGGCTCATGATTAAACATAATAGACATTCATTGTCTCTTATATTTAACAGCATATGTTTAGAAAATTACTTGCTGCCTCCATATACTAAATTTAAGTTATATGATGCCGCAGCATTAAATGATCCTACGACGTTTAGAACGGCTCATGATTAAACATAATAGACATTCATTGTCTCTTATATTTAACAGCATATGTTTAGAGTCACTTGCTGCCTCCATATACTAAATTTAAGTTACATGATGCCGCAGCATTAAATGATCCTACGACGTTTAGAACGGCTCATGATTAAACATAATAGACATTCATTGTCTCTTATATTTAACAGCATATGTTTAGAAAATTACTTGCTGCCTCCATATACTAAATTTAAGTTATATGATGGCGCAGCATTAAATGATACTACGACGTTTAGAACGGCTCATGATTAAACATAATAGACATTCATTGTCTCTTATATTTAACAGCATATGTTTAGAAAATTACTTGCTGCCTCCATATACCAAATTTAAGTTATATGATGGCGCAGCATTAAATGATCCTACGACGTTTAGAACGGCTCTCATGATTAAACATAATAGACATTCATTGCTCCTTATATTTAACAGCATATGTTTAGAAAATTACTTGCTGCCTCCATATACTAAATTTAAGTTATATGATGGCGCAGCATTAAATGATACTACGACGTTTAGAACGGCTCATGATTAAACATAATAGACATTCATTGTCTCTTATATTTAACAGCATATGTTTAGAAAATTACTTGCTGCCTCCATATACTAAATTTAAGTTATATGATGGCGCAGCATTAAATGATCCTACGACGTTTAGAACGGCTCATGATTAAACATAATAGACATTCATTGTCTCTTATATTTAACAGCATATGTTTAGAAAATTACTTGCTGCCTCCATATACTAAATTTAAGTTATATGATGGCGCAGCATTAAATGATACTACGACGTTTAGAACGGCTCATGATTAAACATAATAGACATTCATTGTCTCTTATATTTAAGTATATGTTTAGGAAATTACTTGCTGCCTCCATATACTAAATTTAAGTTATATGATGGCGCAGCATTAAATGATCCTACGACGTTTAGAACGGCTCATGATTAAACATAATAGACATTCATTGTCTCTTATATTTAACAGCATATGTTTAGAAAATTACTTGCTGCCTCCATATATACTAAATTTAAGTTATATGATGCCGCAGCATTAAATGATCCTACGACGTTTAGAACGGCTCATGATTAAACATAATAGACATTCATTGTCTCTTATATTTAACAGCATATGTTTAGAAAATTACTTGCTGCCTCCATATACTAAATTTAAGTTACATGATGCCGCAGCATTAAATGATCCTACGACGTTTAGAACGGCTCATGATTAAACATAATAGACATTCATTGTCTCTTACATTTAACAGCACATGTTTAGAAAATTACTTGCTGCCTCCATATACTAAATTTAAGTTATATGATGGCGCAGCATTAAATGATCCTACGACGTTTAGAACGGCTCATGATTAAACATAATAGACATTCATTGTCTCTTATATTTAACAGCATATGTTTAGAAAATTACTTGCCGCCTCCATATACTAAATTTAAGTTATATGATGGCGCAGCATTAAATGATCCTACGACGTTTAGAACGGCTCATGATTAAACATAATAGACATTCATTGTCTCTTATATTTAACAGCATATGTTTAGAAAATTACTTGCTGCCTCCATATACTAAATTTAAGTTATATGATGGCGCAGCATTAAATGATACTACGACGTTTAGAACGGCTCATGATTAAACATAATAGACATTCATTGTCTCTTATATTTAACAGCATATGTTTAGAAAATTACTTGCTGCCTCCATATACTAAATTTAAGCGTATGATGGCGCAGCATTAAATGATCCTACGACGTTTAGAACGGCTCATGATTAAACATAATAGACATTCATTGTCTCTTATATTTAACAGCATATGTTTAGAAAATTACTTGCTGCCTCCATATACTAAATTTAAGTTATATGATGCCGCAGCATTAAATGATCCTACGACGTTTAGAACGGCTCATGATTAAACATAATAGACATTCATTGTCTCTATATTTAACAGCATATGTTTAGAAAATTACTTGCTGCCTCCATATACTAAATTTAAGTTACATGATGCCGCAGCATTAAATGATCCTACGACGTTTAGAACGGTTTTCATGATTAAACATAATAGACATTCATTGTCTCTTATATTTAACAGCATATGTTTAGAAAATTACTTGCTGCCTCCATATACTAAATTTAAGTTATATGATGGCGCAGCATTAAATGATACTACGACGTTTAGAACGGCTCATGATTAAACATAATAGACATTCATTGTCTCTTATATTTAACAGCATATGTTTAGAAAATTACTTGCTGCCTCCATATACTAAATTTAAGTTATATGATGGCGCAGCATTAAATGATCCTACGACGTTTAGAACGGTTTCCATGATTAAACATAATAGACATTCATTGTCTCTTATATTTAACAGCATATGTTTAGAAAATACTTGCTGCCTCCATATACTAAATTTAAGTTACATGATGCCGCAGCATTAAATGATCCTACGACGTTTAGAACGGCTCACATGATTAAACATAATAGACATTCATTGTCTCTATATTTAACAGCATATGTTTAGAAATTACTTGCTGCCTCCATATACTAAATTTAAGTTATATGATGGCGCAGCATTAAATGATCCTACGACGTTTAGAACGGCTCATGATTAAACATAATAGACATTCATTGTCTCTTATATTTAACAGCATATGTTTAGAAAATTACTTGCTGCCTCCATATACTAAATTTAAGTTACATGATGCCGCAGCATTAAATGATCCTACGACGTTTAGAACGGCTCATGATTAAACATAATAGACATTCATTGTCTCTTATATTTAACAGCATATGCTTAGAAAATTACTTGGTTGCCTCCATATACTAAATTTAAGTTATATGATGCCGCAGCATTAAATGATCCTACGACGTTTAGAACGGCTCATGATTAAACATAATAGACATTCATTGTCTCTTATATTTAACAGCATATGTTTAGAAAATTACTTGCTGCCTCCATACTAAATTTAAGTTATATGATGCCGCAGCATTAAATGATCCTACGACGTTTAGAACGGCTCATGATTAAACATAATAGACATTCATTGTCTCTTATATTTAACAGCATATGTTTAGAAAATTACTTGCTGCCTCCATATACTAAATTTAAGTTACATGATGCCGCAGCATTAAATGATCCTACGACGTTTAGAACGGCTCATGATTAAACATAATAGACATTCATTGTCTCTTATATTTAACAGCATATGTTTAGAAAAATTACTTGCTGCCTCCATATACTAAATTTGGTTATATGATGGCGCAGCATTAAATGATCCTACGACGTTTAGAACGGCTCATGATTAAACATAATAGACATTCATTGTCTCTTATATTTAACAGCATATGTTTAGAAAATTACTTGCTGCCTCTATATACTAAATTTAAGTTACATGATGCCGCAGCATTAAATGATCCTACGACGTTGAATTGCTCATGATTAAACATAATAGACATTCATTGGTTCTTATATTTAACAGCATATGTTAGAAAATTACTTGCTGCCTCCATATACTAAATTTAAGTTATATGATGGCGCAGCATTAAATGATCCTACGACGTTTAGAACGGCTCATGATTAAACATAATAGACATTCATTGTCTCTTATATTTAACAGCAGATGTTTAGAAAATTACTTGCTGCCTCCATATACTAAATTTAAGTTATATGATGGCGCAGCATTAAATGATCCTACGACGTTTAGAACGGTTTCCATGATTAAACATAATAGACATTCATTGTCTCTATATTTAACAGCATATGTTGAAAATTACTTGCTGCCTCCATATACTAAATTTAAGTTATATGATGGCGCAGCATTAAATGATCCTACGACGTTTAGAACGGCTCATGATTAAACATAATAGACATTCATTGTCTCTTATATTTAACAGCATATGTTTAGAAATTACTTGCTGCCTCCATATACTAAATTTAAGTTATATGATGGCGCAGCATTAAATGATCCTACGACGTTTAGAACGGTTCATGATTAAACATAATAGACATTCATTGTCTCTTATATTTAACAGCAGATGTTTAGAAAATTACTTGCTGCCCTTCCATATACTAAATTTGTTACATGATGCCGCAGGATTAAATGATCCTACGACGTTTAGAACGGCTCATGATTAAACATAATAGACATTCATTGTCTCTTATATTTAACAGCATATGTTTAGAAATTACTTGCCGCCTCCATATACTAAATTTAAGTTATATGATGGCGCAGCATTAAATGATCCTACGACGTTTAGAACGGCTCATGATTAAACATACTAGACATTCATTGTCTCTTATATTTAACAGCATATGTTTAGAAAATTACTTGCTGCCTCCATATACTAAATTTAAGTTACATGATGGCGCAGCATTAAATGATCCTACGACGTTTAGAGTGCTCATGATTAAACATAATAGACATTCATTGTCTCTTATATTTAACAGCATATGTTTAGAAAATTACTTGTTGCCTCCATATACTAAATTTAAGTTATATGATGGCGCAGCATTAAATGATCCTACGATGCCAAGAACGGCTCATGATTAAACATAATAGACATTCATTGTCTCTTATATTTAACAGCAGATGTTTAGAAAATTACTTGCTGCCTCCATATACTAAATTTAAGTTACATGATGCCGCAGGATTAAATGATCCTACGACGTTTAGAACGGCTCATGATTAAACATAATAGACATTCATTGTCTCTTATATTTAACAGCATATGTTTAGAAAATTACTTGCTGCCTCCATATACTAAATTTAAGTTACATGATGGCGCAGCATTAAATGATCCTACGACGTTTAGAACGGCTCATGATTAAACATAATAGACATTCATTTATATTTAACAGCATATGTTTAGAAAATTACTTGCTGCCTCCATATACTAAATTTAAGTTACATGATGGCGCAGCATTAAATGATCCTACGACGTTTAGAACGGCTCATGATTAAACATAATAGGCATTCATTTAAATTTATATTTAACAGTATATGTTTAGAAAATTACTTGCTGCCTCCATATACTAAATTTAAGTTATATGATGGCGCAGCATTAAATGATCCTACGACGTTTAGAATTGCTCATGATTAAACATACATTCATTGTCTCTTATATTTAACAGCATATGTTTAGAAAATTACTTGCTGCCTCCATATACTAAATTTAAGTTATGATGGCGCAGTATTAAATGATCCTACGACGTTTAGAACGGCTCATGATTAAACATAATAGGCATTCATTGTCTCTTATATTTAACAGTATATGTTTAGAAATTACTTGCTGCCTCCATATACTAAATTTAAGTTATATGATGGCGCAGCATTAAATGATCCTACGACGTTTAGAACGGCTCATGATTAAACATAATAGACATTCATTGTCTCTTATATTTAACAGCATATGTTTAGAAAATTACTTGCTGCCTCCATATACTAAATTTAAGTTATATGATGGCGCAGCATTAAATGATCCTACGACGTTTAGAACGGCTCATGATTAAACATAATAGACATTCATTGTCTCTATGGCTTAACAGCATATGTTTAGAAAATTACTTGCTGCCTCCATATACTAAATTTAAGTTATATGATGGCGCAGCATTAAATGATCCTACGACGTTTAGAACGGCTCATGATTAAACATAATAGACATTCATTGTCTCTTATATTTAACAGCAGATGTTTAGAAAATTACTTGTTGCCTCATATACTAAATTTAAGTTGCTATGATGCCGCAGGATTAAATGATCCTACGACGTTTAGAACGGCTCATGATTAAACATAATAGACATTCATTGTCTCTTATATTTAACAGCATATGTTTAGAAAATTACTTGCTGCCTCCATATACTAAATTTAAGTTACATGATGGCGCAGCATTAAATGATCCTACGACGTTGAACGGCTCATGATTAAACATAATAGACATTCATTGTCTCTTATATTTAACAGCATATGTTTAGAAAATTACTTGCTGCCTCCATATACTAAATTTAAGTTACATGATGGCGCAGCATTAAATGATCCTACGACGTTTAGAACGGCTCATGATTAAACATAATAGGCATTCATTGTCTCTTATATTTAACAGTATATGTTTAGAAATTACTTGCTGCCTCCATATACTAAATTTAAGTTATATGATGGCGCAGCATTAAATGATCCTACGACGTTTAGAACGGCTCATGATTAAACATAATAGACATTCATTGTCTCTTATATTTAACAGCATATGTTTAGGAAAAATTACTAAGGCTCTCCATATACTAAATTTAAGTTACATGATGGCGCAGCATTAAATGATCCTACGACGTTTAGAACGGCTCATGATTAAACATAATAGGCATTCATTGTCTCTTATATTTAACAGTATATGTTTAGAAAATTACTTGCTGCCTCCATATACTAAATTTAAGTTATATGATGGCGCAGCATTAAATGATCCTACGACGTTTAGAATGGCTCATGATTAAACATAATAGACATTCATTGTTCCTTATATTTAACAGCATATGTTTAGAAATTACTTGCTGCCTCCATATACTAAATTTAAGTTATATGATGGCGCAGCATTAAATGATCCTAATGACGCTAGAACGGCTCATGATTAAACATAATAGACATTCATTGTCTCTTATATTTAACAGCATATGTTTAGAAAATTACTTGCTGCCTCCATATACTAAATTTAAGTTATATGATGGCGCAGCATTAAATGATCCTACGACGTTTAGAACGGCTCATGATTAAACATAATAGACATTCATTGTCTCTTATATTTAACAGCATATGTTTAGAAAATTACTTGCTGCCTCCATATACTAAATTTAAGTTACATGATGCCGCAGGATTAAATGATCCTACGACGTTTAGAACGGCTCATGATTAAACATAATAGACATTCATTGTCTCTTATATTTAACAGCATATGTTTAGAAAATTACTTGCTGCCTCCATATACTAAATTTAAGTTACATGATGCCGCAGGATTAAATGATCCTACGACGTTTAGAACGGCTCATGATTAAACATAATAGACATTCATTGTCTCTTATATTTAACAGCATATGTTTAGAAAATTACTTGCTGCCTCCATATACTAAATTTAAGTTATATGATGGCGCAGCATTAAATGATCCTACTACGTTTAGAACGGCTCATGATTAAACATAATAGACATTCATTGTCTCTTATATTTAACAGCATATGTTTAGAAAATTACTTGTTGCTTCCATATACTAAATTTAAGTTATATGATGGCGCAGCATTAAATGATCCTACGACGTTTAGAACGGCTCATGATTAAACATAATAGACATTCATTGTCTCTTATATTTAACAGCATATGTTTAGAAAATTACTTGCTGCCTCCATATACTAAATTTAAGTTACATGATGCCGCAGGATTAAATGATCCTACGACGTTTAGAACGGCTCATGATTAAACATAATAGACATTCATTGTCTCTTATATTTAACAGCATATGTTTAGAAAATTACTTGCTGCCTCCATATACTAAATTTAAGTTATATGATGCCGCAGCATTAAATGATCCTACGACGTTTAGAACGGCTCATGATTAAACATAATAGACATTCATTGTCTCTTATATTTAACAGCATATGTTTAGAAAATTACTTGCTGCCTCCATATACTAAATTTAAGTTACATGATGCCGCAGGATTAAATGATCCTACGACGTTTAGAACGGCTCATGATTAAACATAATAGACATTCATTGTCTTCTATATTTAACAGCAGATGTTTAGAAAATTACTTGCTGCCTCCATATACTAAATTTAAGTTACATGATGCCGCAGGATTAAATGATCCTACGACGTTTAGAACGGTTCATGATTAAACATAATAGACATTCATTGTCTCTTATATTTAACAGCTTATGTTTAGAAAATTACTTGCTGCCTCCATATACTAAATTTAAGTTACATGATGGCGCATTAAATGATCCTACGACGTTTAGAACGGTTCATGATTAAACATAATAGACATTCATTGTCTCTTATATTTAACAGCAGATGTTTAGAATTACTTGCTGCCTCATATACTAAATTTAAGTTATATGATGGCGCAGCATTAAATGATCCTACGACGTTTAGAACGGTTCATGATTAAACATAATAGACATTCATTGTCTCTTATATTTAACAGCAGATGTTTAGAAAATTACTTGCTGCCTCCATATACTAAATTTAAGCTATATGATGGCGCATTAAATGATCCTACGACGTTTAGAACGGTTCATGATTAAACATAATAGACATTCATTGTCTTCTATATTTAACAGCAGATGTTTAGAAAATTACTTGCTGCCTCCATATACTAAATTTAAGTTATATGATGGCGCAGCATTAAATGATCCTACGACGTTTAGAACGGCTCATGATTAAACATAATAGACATTCATTGTCTCTTATATTCAACAGCAGATGTTTAGAAAATTACTTGCTGCCTCCATATACTAAATTTAAGTTACATGATGCCGCAGGATTAAATGATCCTACGACGTTTAGAACGGCTCATGACAAACATAATAGACATTCATTGTCTCTTATATTTAACAGCATATGTTTAGAAAATTACTTGCTGCTTCCATATACTAAATTTAAGTTATATGATGGCGCAGCATTAAATGATCCTACGACGTTTAGAACGGCTCATGATTAAACATAATAGACATTCATTGTCTCTTATATTTAAGAGCATATGTTTAGAAAAATTACTTGCTGCCTCCATATACTAAATTTAAGTTACATGATGCCGCAGGATTAAATGATCCTACGACGTTTAGAACGGTTTCATGATTAAACATAATAGACATTCATTGTCTCTTATATTTAACAGCATATGTTTAGAAAATTACTTGCTGCCTCCATATACTAAATTTAAGTTATATGATGGCGCAGCATTAAATGATCCTACGACGTTTAGAACGGCTCATGATTAAACATAATAGACATTCATTGTCTCTTATATTTAACAGCATATGTTTAGAAAATTACTTGCTGCCTCCATATACTAAATTTAAGTTATATGATGGCGCAGCATTAAATGATCCTACGACGTTTAGAACGGCTCATGATTAAACATAATAGACATTCATTGTCTCTTATATATTTAACAGCATATGTTTAGAAAATTACTTGCTGCCTCATATACTAAATTTAAGTTACATGATGGCGCAGCATTAAATGATCCTACGACGTTTAGAGCGGCTCATGATTAAACATAATAGACATTCATTGTCTCTTATATTTAACAGCATATGTTTAGAAAATTACTTGCTGCCTCCATATACTAAATTTAAGTTACATGATGGCGCAGCATTAAATGATCCTACGACGTTTAGAAACGGTTTCACATTAAACATAATAGACATTCATTGTCTCTTATATTTAACAGCATATGTTTAGAAAATTACTTGCTGCCTCCATATACTAAATTTAAGTTACATGATGGCGCAGCATTATATGATCCTACGACGTTTAGAGCGGCTCATGATTAAACATAATAGACATTCATTGTCTTTTATATTTAACAGCATATGTTTAGAAAATTACTTGCTGCCTCCATATACTAAATTTAAGTTATATGATGGCGCAGCATTAAATGATCCTACGACGTTTAGAACGGCTCATGATTAAACATAATAGACATTCATTGTCTCTTATATTTAACAGCATATGTTTAGAAAAATTACTTGCTGCCTCCATACTAAATTTAAGTTATATGATGGCGCAGCATTAAATGATCCTACGACGTTTAGAACGGCTCATGATTAAACATAATAGACATTCATTGTCTCTTATATTTAACAGCATATGTTTAGAAATTACTTGCTGCCTCCATATACTAAATTTAAGTTATATGATGGCGCAGCATTAAATGATCCTACGACGTTTAGAACGGCTCATGATTAAACATAATAGACATTCATTGTCTCTTATATTTAACAGCATATGTTTAGAAAATTACTTGCTGCCTCCATATACTAAATTTAAGTTATATGATGGCGCAGCATTAAATGATCCTACGACGTTTAGAACGGTTCATGATTAAACATAATAGACATTCATTGTCTCTTATATTTAACAGCATATGTTTAGAAAATTACTTGCTGCCTCCATATACTAAATTTAAGTTATATGATGGCGCAGCATTAAATGATCCTACGACGTTTAGAACGGCTCATGATTAAACATAATAGACATTCATTGTCTCTTATATTTAACAGCATATGTTTAGAAAATTACTTGCTGCCTCCATATACTAAATTTAAGTTATATGATGGCGCAGCATTAAATGATCCTACGACGTTTAGAACGGCTCATGATTAAACATAATAGACATTCATTGTCTCTTATATTTAACAGCATATGTTTAGAAAATTACTTGCTGCCTCCATATACTAAATTTAAGTTATATGATGGCGCAGCATTAAATGATCCTACGACGTTTAGAACGGCTCATGATTAAACATATTGTGACATTCATTGTCTCTTATATTTAACAGCATATGTTTAGAAAATTACTTGCTGCCTCCATATACTAAATTTAAGTTACATGATGGCGCAGCATTAAATGATCCTACGACGTTTAGAACGGCTCATGATTAAACATAATAGACATTCATTGTCTCTATATTTAACAGCATATGTTTAGAAAATTACTTGCTGCCTCCATATACTAAATTTAAGTTATATGATGGCGCAGCATTAAATGATCCTACGACGTTTAGAACGGCTCATGATTAAACATAATAGACATTCATTGTCTCTTATATTTAACAGCATATGTTTAGAAAATTACTTGCTGCCTCCATATACTAAATTTAAGTTATATGATGGCGCAGCATTAAATGATCCTACGACGTTTAGAACGGCTCATGATTAAACATAATAGACATTCATTGTCTCTTATATTTAACAGCATATGTTTAGAAAATTACTTGCTGCCTCCATATACTAAATTTAAGTTATATGATGGCGCAGCATTAAATGATCCTACGACGTTTAGAATTGCTCATGATTAAACATAATAGACATTCATTGTCTCTTAAGTATTTAACACAGCATATGTTTAGAAAATTACTTGCTGCCTCCATATACTAAATTTAAGTTATATGATGGCGCAGCATTAAATGATCCTACGACGTTTAGAACGGCTCATGATTAAACTAATAGACATTCATTGTCTCTTATATTTAACAGCATATGTTTAGAAAATTACTTGCTGTCCTCCATATACTAAATTTAAGTTATATGATGGCGCAGCATTAAATGATCCTACGACGTTTAGAACGGCTCATGATTAAACATAATAGAGACATTCATTGTCTTCTATATTCAACAGCAGATGTTTAGAAAATTACTTGCTGCCTCCATATACTAAATTTAAGTTACATGATGCCGCAGGATTAAATGATCCTCACGACGTTTAGAACGGCTCATGATTAAACATAATAGACATTCATTGTCTCTTATATTTAACAGCATATGTTTGTAGTAAATACTTGCTGGCCCATATATACTAAATTTAAGTTATATGATGGCGCAGCATTAAATGATCCTACGACGTTTAGAATGGCTCATGATTAAACATAATAGACATTCATTGTCTCTTATATTTAAGAGCATATGTTTAGAAAATTACTTGCTGCCTCCATATACCAAATTTAAGTTACATGATGCCGCAGGATTAAATGATCCTACGACGTTTAGAACGGCTCATGATTAAACATAATAGACATTCATTGTCTCTTATATTTAACAGCATATGTTTAGAAATTATTTGCTGCCTCCATATACTAAATTTAAGTTATATGATGGCGCAGCATTAAATGATCCTACGACGTTTAGAACGGCTCATGATTAAACATAATAGACATTCATTGTCTCTTATATTTAACAGCATATGTTTAGAAAATTACTTGCTGCCTCCATATACTAAATTTAAGTTATATGATGGCGCAGCATTAAAGATCCTACGACGTTTAGAACGGCTCATGATTAAACATAATAGACATTCATTGTCTTCTATATTTAACAGCATATGTTTAGAAAATTACTTGCTGCCTCCATATACTAAATTTAAGTTACATGATGGCGCAGCATTAAATGATCCTACGACGTTTAGAGCGGCTCATGATTAAACATAATAGACATTCATTGTCTCTTATATTTAACAGCATATGTTTAGAAAATTATTTGCTGCCTCCATATACTAAATTTAAGTTACATGATATGGCGCAGCATTAAATGATCCTACGACGTTTAGAACGGCTCATGATTAAACATAATAGACATTCATTGTCTCTTATATTTAACAGCATATGTTTAGAAAATTACTTGCTGCCTCCATATACTAAATTTAAGTTATATGATGGCGCAGCATTAAATGATCCTACGACGTTTAGAACGGCTCATGATTAAACATGGTTAGACATTCATTGTCTCTTATATTTAACATATGTTTAGGAAAATTACCGGTTGCCTCCATATACTAAATTTAAGTTACATGATGGCGCAGCATTAAATGATCCTACGACGTTTAGAACGACTATGATTAAACATAATAGACATTCATTGTCTCTTATATTTAACAGCATATGTTTAGAAATTACTTGCTGCCTCCATATACTAAATTTAAGTTATATGATGGCGCAGCATTAAATGATCCTACGACGTTTAGAACGGCTCATGATTAAACATAATAGACATTCATTGTCTCTTATATTTAACAGCATATGTTTAGAAAATTACTTGCTGCCTCCATATACTAAATTTAAGTTATATGATGGCGCAGCATTAAATGATCCTACGACGTTTAGAACGGCTCATGATTAAACATAATAGACATTCATTGTCTCTTATATTTAACAGCATATGTGTTTAGAACATTTGCTGCCTCCATATACTAAATTTAAGTTATATGATGGCGCAGCATTAAATGATCCTACGACGTTTAGAACGGTTTCCATGATTAAACATAATAGACATTCATTGTCTCTTATATTTAACAGCATATGTTTAGAAAATTACTTGCTGCCTCCATATACTAAATTTAAGGTTATATGATGGCGCAGCATTAAATGATCCTACGACGTTTAGAACGGCTCATGATTAAACATAATAGACATTCATTGTCTCTTATATTTAACAGCATATGTTTAGAAATTACTTGCTGCCTCCATATACTAAATTTAAGTTATATGATGGCGCAGCATTAAATGATCCTACGACGTTTAGAACGGCTCATGATTAAACATAATAGAGACTGTCATTCTTTATATTTAACAGCATATGTTTAGAAAATTACTTGCTGCCTCCATATACTAAATTTAAGTTATATGATTATGCAGCATTAAATGATCCTACGACGTTTAGAACGGTTTCCATGATTAAACATAATAGACATTCATTGTCTCTTATATTTAACAGCATATGTTTAGAAAATTACTTGCTGCCTCCATATACTAAATTTAAGTTATTGATGGCGCAGCATTAAATGATCCTACGACGTTTAGAACGGCTCATGATTAAACATAATAGACATTCATTGTCTCTTATATTTAACAGCATATGTTTAGAAAATTACTTGCTGCCTCACATACTAAATTTAAGTTATATGATGGCGCAGCATTAAATGATCCTACGACGTTTAGAACGGCTCATGATTAAACATAATAGACATTCATTGTCTCTTATATTTAACAGCATATGTTTAGAAAAATTACTTGCTGCCTCCATATACTAAATTTAAGTTATATGATGGCGCAGCATTAAATGATCCTACGACGTTTAGAATGGCTCATGATTAAACATAATAGACATTCATTGTCTCTTATATTTAACAGCATATGTTTAGAAAATTACTTGCTGCCTCCATATACTAAATTTAAGTTACATGATGGCGCAGCATTAAATGATCCTACGACGTTTAGAGTGGTTTCCGCGATTAAACATAATAGACATTCATTGTCTCTTATATTTAACAGCATATGTTTAGAAAATTACTTGCTGCCTCCATATACTAAATTTAAGTTACATGATGGCGCAGCATTAAATGATCCTACGACGTTTAGAATTGCTCATGATTAAACATAATAGACATTCATTGTCTCTTATATTTAACAGCATATGTTTAGAAAATTACTTGCTGCCTCCATATACTAAATTTAAGTTATATGATGGCGCAGCATTAAATGATCCTACGACGTTTAGAACGGCTCATGATTAAACATAATAGACATTCATTGTCTCTTATATTTAACAGCATATGTTTAGAAAATTACTTGCTGCCTCCATATACTAAATTTAAGTTACATGATGGCGCAGCATTAAATGATCCTACGACGTTTAGAACGGCTCATGATTAAACATAATAGACATTCATTGTCTCTTATATTTAACAGCATATGTTTAGAAAATTACTGCCGCCTCCATATACTAAATTTAAGTTATATGATGGCGCAGCATTAAATGATCCTACGACGTTTAGAATACCATGATTAAACATAATAGACATTCATTGTCTCTTATATTTAACAGCATATGTTTAGAAAATTACTTGCTGCCTCCATATACTAAATTTAAGTTATATGATGGCGCAGCATTAAATGATCCTACGACGTTTAGAACGGCTCATGATTAAACATAATAGACATTCATTGTCTCTTATATTTAACAGCATATGTTTAGAAAATTACTTGCTGCCTCCATATACTAAATTTAAGTTACATGATGGCGCAGCATTAAATGATCCTACGACGTTTAGAACGGCTCATGATTAAACATAATAGACATTCATTGTCTCTTATATTTAACAGCATATGTTTAGAAAATTACTTGCTGCCTCCATATACTAAATTTAAGTTACATGATGGCGCAGCATTAAATGATCCTACGACGTTTAGAACGGCTCATGATTAAACATAATAGACATTCATTAGTTCTTATATTTAACAGCATATGTTTAGAAAATTACTTGCCTCCATATACTAAATTTAAGTTACATGATGGCGCAGCATTAAATGATCCTACGACGTTTAGAACGGCTCATGATTAAACATAATAGACATTCATTGTCTCTTATATTTAACAGCATATGTTTAGAAAATTACTTGCTGCCTCCATATACTAAATTTAAGTTACATGATGGCGCAGCATTAAATGATCCTACGACGTTTAGAATTGCTCATGATTAAACATAATAGACATTCATTGTCTCTTATATTTAACAGCATATGTTTAGAAAATTACTTGCTGCCTCCATATACTAAATTTAAGTTATATGATGGCGCAGCATTAAATGATCCTACGACGTTTAGAACGGCTCATGATTAAACATAATAGACATTCATTGTCTCTTATATTTAACAGCATATGTTTAGAAAATTACTTGCTGCCTCCATATACTAAATTTAAGTTACATGATGGCGCAGCATTAAATGATCCTACGATATTTAGAACGGCTCATGATTAAACATAATAGACATTCATTGTTCTGTATTTAACAGCATATGTTTAGAAAATTACTTGCTGCCTCCATATACTAAATTTAAGTTACATGATGGCGCAGCATTAAATGATCCTACGACGTTTAGAACGGCTCATGATTAAACATAATAGACATTCATTGCCCTTTATATTTAACAGCATATGTTTAGAAAATTACTTGCTGCCTCCATATACTAAATTTAAGTTACATGATGGCGCAGCATTAAATGATCCTACGACGTTTAGAACGCTCATGATTAAACATAATAGACATTCATTGTCTCTTATATTTAACAGCAGATGTTTAGAAAATTACTTGCTGCCTCCATATACTAAATTTAAGTTACATGATGGCGCAGCATTAAATGATCCTACGACGTTTAGAACGGCTCATGATTAAACATAATAGACATTCATTGTCTCTTATATTTAACAGCATATGTTTAGAAAATTACTTGCTGCCTCCATATACTAAATTTAAGTTACATGATGGCGCAGCATTAAATGATCCTACGACGTTTAGAACGGCCCATGATTAAACATAATAGACATTCATTGTCTCTTATATTTAACAGCATATGTTTTAGAAAATTACTTGCTGCCTCCATATACTAAATTTAAGTTACATGATGGCGCAGCATTAAATGATCCTACGACGTTTAGAACGGCTCATGATTAAACATAATAGACATTCATTGTCTTCTATATTTAACAGCATATGTTTAGAAAATTACTTGTTGCCTCCATATACTAAATTTAAGTTACATGATGGCGCAGCATTAAATGATCCTACGACGTTTAGAACGGCTCATGATTAAACATAATAGACATTCATTGTCTCTTATATTTAACAGCATATGTTTAGAAAATTACTTGCTGCCTCCATATACTAAATTTAAGTTACATGATGCCGCAGGATTAAATGATCCTACGACGTTTAGAACGGCTCATGATTAAACATAATAGACATTCATTGTTCTTTATATTTAACAGCAGATGTTTAGAAAATTTACTGCTGCCTCCATATACTAAATTTAAGTTACATGATGGCGCAGCATTAAATGATCCTACGACGTTTAGAATTACTCATGATTAAACATAATAGACATTCATTGTCTCTTATATTTAACAGCATATGTTTAGAAAATTACTTGCTGCCTCCATATACTAAATTTAAGTTACATGATGGCGCAGCATTAAATGATCCTACGACGTTTAGAACGGCTCATGATTAAACATAATACATTCATTGTCTCTTATATTTAACAGCATATGTTTAGAAAATTACTTGTTGCCTCCATATACTAAATTTAAGTTACATGATGGCGCAGCATTAAATGATCCTACGACGTTTAGAACGGCTCATGATTAAACATAATAGACATTCATTGTCTCTTATATTTAACAGCATATGTTTAGAAAATTACTTGCTGCCTCCATACTAAATTTAAGTTACATGATGGCGCAGCATTAAATGATCCTACGACGTTTAGAACGGCTCATGATTAAACATAATAGACATTCATTGTCTCTTATATTTAACAGCAGATGTTTAGAAAATTACTTGCTGCCTCCATATACTAAATTTAAGTTACATGATGGCGCAGCATTAAATGATCCTACGACGTTTAGAACGGCTCATGATTAAACATAATAGACATTCATTGTCTCTTATATTTAACAGCAGATGTTTAGAAAATTACTTGCTGCCTCCATATACTAAATTTAAGTTACATGATGGCGCAGCATTAAATGATCCTACGACATTTAGAACGGCTCATGATTAAACATAATAGACATTCATTGTCTCTTATATTTAACAGCAGATGTTTAGAAAATTACTTGCTGCCTCCATATACTAAATTTAAGCTACATGATGGCGCAGCATTAAATGATCCTACGACGTTTAGAACGGCTCATGATTAAACATAATAGACATTCATTGTCTCTTATATTTAACAGCATATGTTTAGAAAAATACTTGCTGCCTCCATATACTAAATTTAAGTTACATGATGGCGCAGCATTAAATGATCCTACGACGTTTAGAACGGCTCATGATTAAACATAATAGACATTCATTGTCTCTTATATTTAACAGCAGATGTTTAGAAAATTACTTGCTGCCTCCATACTAAATTTAAGTTACATGATGGCGCAGCATTAAATGATCCTACGACATTTAGAACGGCTCATGATTAAACATAATAGACATTCATTGTCTCTTATATTTAACAGCATATGTTTAGAAAAATTACTTGCTGCCTCCATATATCAAATTTAAGTTACATGATGGCGCAGCATTAAATGATCCTACGACATTTAGAACGGCTCATGATTAAACATAATAGACATCTATTGTCTCTTATATTTAACAGCATATGTTTGGAAAATTACTTGCTGCCTCCATATACTAAATTTAAGTTACATGATGGCGCAGCATTAAATGATCCTACAACATTTAGAACGGCTCATGATTAAACATAATAGACATTCATTGTCTCTTACATTTAATAGCATATGTTTAGAAAATTACTTGCTGCCTCCATATACTAAATTTAAGTTACATGATGGCGCAGCATTAAATGATCCTACGACGTTTAGAACGGCTCATGATTAAACATAATAGACATTCATTGTCTCTATATTTAACAGCAGATGTTTAGAAAATTACTTGCTGCCTCCATATACTAAATTTAAGTTACATGATGGCGCAGCATTAAATGATCCTACGACATTTAGAACGGCTCATGATTAAACATAATAGACATTCATTGTATCTTATATTTAACAGCATATGTTTAGAAAATTACTTGCTGCCTCCATATACTAAATTTAAGTTACATGATGGCGCAGCATTAAATGATCCTACGACGTTTAGAACGGCTCATGATTAAACATAATAGACATTCATTGTCTCTTATATTTAACAGCATATGTTTAGAAAATTACTTGCTGCCTCCATATACTAAATTTAAGTTACATGATGGCGCAGCATTAAATGATCCTACGACGTTTAGAACGGCTCATGATTAAACATAATAGACATTCATTGTCTCTTATATTTAACAGCAGATGTTTAGAAAATTACTTGCTGCCTCCATATACTAAATTTAAGTTACATGATGCCGCAGCATTAAATGATCCTACGTCGTTTAGAACGGCTCATAATTAAACATAATAGACATTCGTTGTCTCTTATATTTAACAGCATATGTTTAGAAAATTACTTGCTGCCTCCATATACTAAATTTAAGTTACATGATGGCGCAGCATTAAATGATCCTACGACGTTTAGAACGGCTCATGATTAAATATAATAGACATTCATTGTCTTTATATTTAACAGCAGATGTTTAGAAAATTATTGCTGCCTCCATATACTAAATTTAAGTTACATGATGGCGCAGCATTAAATGATCCTACGACGTTTAGAACGGCTCATGATTAAACTTAATAGACATTCATTGTCTCTTATATTTAACAGCAGATGTTTAGAAAAAATATTGCTGCCTCCATATACTAAATTTAAGTTACATGATGGCGCAGCATTAAATGATCCTACGACGTTTAGAACGGCTCATGATTAAACATAATAGACATTCGTTGTCTCTTATATTTAACAGCATATGTTTAGAAAAATTACTGTTGCCTCCATATACTAAATTTAAGTTACATGATGGCGCAGCATTAAATGATCCTACGACGTTTAGAACGGCTCATGATTAAACATAATAGACATTGTCTCTATATTTAACAGCAGATGTTTAGAAAATTATTGCTGCCTCCATATACTAAATTTAAGTTACATGATGGCGCAGCATTAAATGATCCCATGACGTTTAGAACGGCTCATGATTAAACATAATAGACATTCGTTGTCTCTTATATTTAACAGCATATGTTTAGAAAATTACTTGCTGCCTCCATATACTAAATTTAAGTTACATGATGGCGCAGCATTAAATGATCCTACGACGTTTAGAACGGCTCATGATTAAACATAATAGACATTCGTTGTCTCTTATATTTAACAGCATATGTTTAGAAAATTACTTGCTGCCTCCATATACTAAATTTAAGCTACATGATGGCGCAGACAATGATCCTCTACGACGTTTAGAACGGCTCATGATTAAACATAATAGACATTCATTGTCTCTTATATTTAACAGCAGATGTTTAGAAAATTATTGCTGCCTCCATATACTAAATTTAAGTTACATGATGGCGCAGCATTAAATGATCCTACGACGTTTAGAACGGCTCATGATTAAACATAATAGACATTCGTTGTCTCTTATATTTAACAGCATATGTTTAGAAAATTACTTGCTGCCTCCATATACTAAATTTAAGTTACATGATGGCGCAGCATTAAATGATCCTACGACGTTTAGAACGGCTCATGATTAAACATAATAGACATTCGTTGTCTCTTATATTTAACAGCATATGTTTAGAAAATTACTTGCTGCCTCCATATACTAAATTTAAGTTACATGATGCCGCAGCATTAAATGATCCTACGACGTTTAGAACGGCTCATGATTAAACATAATAGACATTCATTGTCTTTTATATTTAACAGCATATGTTTAGAAAATTACTTGCTGCCTCCATATACTAATTTTAAGTTACATGATGGCGCAGCATTAAATGATCCTACGACGTTTAGAACAGCTCTATGATTAAACATAATAGACATTCATTGTCTCTTATATTTAACAGCATATGTTTAGAAAATTACTTGCTGCCTCCATATACTAAAGTTAACATGATGGTGCAGCATTAAATGATCCTACGACGTTTAGAACGGCTCATGATTAAACATAATAGACATTCGTTGTCTCTTATATTTAACAGCATATGTTTAGAAAATTATTTGCTGCCTCCATATACTAAATTTGGGTTACATGATGGTGCAGCATTAAATGATCCTACGACGTTTAGAACGGCTCATGATTAAACATAATAGACATTCGTTGTCTCTTATATTTAACAGCATATGTTTAGAAAATTACTTGCTGCCTCCATATACTAAATTTAAGTTACATGATGGCGCAGCATTAAATGATCCTACGACGTTTAGAACGGCTCATGATTAAACATAATAGACATTCGTTGTCTCTTATATTTAACAGCATATGTTTAGAAAATTACTTGCTGCCTCCATATACTAAATTTAAGTTACATGATGGTGCAGCATTAAATGATTCTACGACGTTTAGAACGGCTCATGATTAAACATAATAGACATTCGTTGTCTCTTATATTTAACAGCATATGTTTAGGAAATTACTTGCTGCCTCCCATACTAAATTTAAGTTACATGATGGTGCAGCATTAAATGATCCTACGACGTTTAGAACGGCTCATGATTAAACATAATAGACATTCGTTGTCTCTTATATTTAACAGCATATGTTTAGAAAATTACTTGCTGCCTCCATATACTAAATTTAAGTTACATGATGGTGCAGCATTAAATGATCCTACGACGTTTAGAACGGCTCATGATTAAACATAATAGACATTCGTTGTCTCTTATATTTAACAGCATATGTTTAGAAAATTACTTGCTGCCTCCATATACTAAATTTAAGTTACATGATGGTGCAGCATTAAATGATCCTACGACGTTTAGACATGGCTCATGATTAAACATAATAGACATTCGTTGTCTCTTATATTTAACAGCATATGTTTAGAAAATTACTTGCTGCCTCCATATACTAAATTTAAGTTACATGATGGTGCAGCATTAAATGATCCTACGACGTTTAGAATGGCTCATGACGAAACATAATAGACATTCGTTGTCTCTTATATTTAACAGCATATGTTTAGAAAATTACTTGCTGCCTCCATATACTAAATTTAAGTTACATGATGGTGCGGCAGCATTAAATGATCCTACGACGTTTAGAACGGCTCATGATTAAACATAATAGACATTCGTTGTCTCTTATATTTAACAGCATATGTTTAGAAAATTACTTGCTGCCTCCATATACTAAAGTTAAGTTATGACATGATGGCGCAGCATTAAATGATCCTACGACGTTTAGAACGGCTCATGATTAAACATAATAGACATTCGTTGTCTCTTATATTTAACAGCATATGTTTAGAAAAATTACTTGCTGCCTCCATATACTAAATTTAAGTTACATGATGGTGCAGCATTAAATGATCCTACGACGTTTAGAACGGCTCATGATTAAACATAATAGACATTCGTTGTCTCTTATATTTAACAGCATATGTTTAGAAAATTACTTGCTGCCTCCATATACTAAATTTAAGTTACATGATGCCGCAGCATTAAATGATCCTACGACGTTTAGAACGGCTCATAATTAAACATAATAGACATTCATTGTTCCTTATATTTAACAGCATATTAGAAAATTACTTGCTGCCTCCATATACTAAATTTAAGTTACATGATGGCGCAGCATTAAATGATCCTACGACGTTTAGAACGGCTCATGATTAAACATAATAGACATTCATTGTCTCTTATATTTGACAGCATATGTTTAGAAATTAAATTTGTTTCCATATACTAAAGTTAAGTTACATGATGGCGCAGCATTAAATGATCCTACGACGTTTAGAACGGCTCATGATTAAACATAATAGACATTCGTTGTCTCTTATATTTAACAGCATATGTTTAGAAAATTACTTGCTGCCTCCATATACTAAATTTAAGTTACATGATGGCGCAGCATTAAATGATCCTACGACGTTTAGAACGGCTCATGATTAAACATAATAGACATTCGTTGTCTCTTATATTTAACAGCATATGTTTAGAAAATTACTTGCTGCCTCCATATACTAAATTTAAGTTACATGATGGCCCAGCATTAAATGATCCTACGACGTTTAGAACGGCTCATAATTAAACATAATAGACATTCATTGTCTCTTATATTTAACAGCATATGTTTAGAAAATTACTTGCTGCCTCCATATACTAAATTTAAGTTACATGATGGCGCAGCATTAAATGATCCTACGACGTTTAGAACGGCTCATAATTAAACATAATAGACATTCATTGTCTCTTATATTTAACAGCATATGTTTAGGAAATTACTTGCTGCCTCCATATACTAAATTTAAGTTACATGATGGCGCAGCATTAAATGATCCTACGACGTTTAGAACGGCTCATGATTAAACATAATAGACATTCGTTGTCTCTTATATTTAACAGCATATGTTTAGAAAATTACTTGCTGCCTCCATATACTAAATTTAAGTTACATGATGCCGCAGCATTAAATGATCCTACGACGTTTAGAACGGCTCATGATTAAACATAATAGACATTCATTGTCTTTTATATTTAACAGCATATGTTTAGAAAATTACTTGCTGCCTCCATATACTAAATTTCAGTTACATGATGGCGCAGCATTAAATGATCCTACGACGTTTAGAACGGCTCATGATTAAACTTAATAGACATTCATTGTCTCTTATATTTAACAGCATATGTTTAGAAAATTACTTGCTGCCTCCATATACTAAATTTAAGTTACATGATGGCGCAGCATTAAATGATCCTACGACGTTTAGAACGGTCATGATTAAACATAATAGACATTCGTTGTCTCTTATATTTAACAGCATATGTTTAGAAAATTACTTGCTGCCTCCATATACTAAAGTTAAGTTACATGATGGCGCAGCATTAAATGATCCTACGACGTTTAGAACGGCTCATGATTAAAACATAATAGACATTCGTTGTCTCTTATATTTAACAGCATATGTTTAGAAAATTACTTGCTGCCTCCATATACTAAATTTAAGTTACATGATGGTGCAGCATTAAATGATCCTACGACGTTTAGAACGGCTCATGATTAAACATAATAGACATTCATTGCCTCTTATATTTAACAGCGTATGTTTAGAAAATTACTTGCTGCCTCCATATACTAAATTTAAGTTACATGATGCCGCAGCATTAAATGATCCTACGACGTTTAGAACGGCTCATAATTAAACATAATAGACATTCATTGTCTCTTATATTTAACAGCATATGTTTAGAAAATTACTTGCTGCCTCCATATACTAAATTTAAGTTACATGATGGCGCAGCATTAAATGATCCTACGACGTTTAGAACGGCTCATGATTAAACATAATAGACATTCGTTGTCTCTTATATTTGACAGCATATGTTTAGAAAATTACTTGCTGCCTCCATATACTAAAGTTAAGTTACATGATGGCGCAGCATTAAATGATCCTACGACGTTTAGAACGGCTCATGATTAAACATAATAGACATTCGTTGTCTCTTATATTTAACAGCATATGTTTAGAAAATTACTTGCTGCCTCCATATACTAAATTTAAGTTACATGATGGCGCAGCATTAAATGATCCTACGACGTTTAGAACGGCTCATGATTAAACATAATAGACATTCGTTGTCTCTTATATTTAACAGCATATGTTTAGAAAATTACTTCGTTGCCTCCATATACTAAATTTAAGTTACATGATGGCCCAGCATTAAATGATCCTACGACGTTTAGAACGGCTCATAATTAAACATAATAGACATTCATTGTCTCTTATATTTAACAGCATATGTTTAGAAAATTACTTGCTGCCTCCATATACTAAATTTAAGTTACATGATGCCGCAGCATTAAATGATCCTACGACGTTTAGAACGGCTCATGATTAAACATAATAGACATTCGTTGTCTCTTATATTTAACAGCATATGTTTAGAAAATTACTTGCTGCCTCCATATACTAAATTTAAGTTACATGATGGCCCAGCATTAAATGATCCTACGACGTTTAGAACGGCTCATAATTAAACATAATAGACATTCATTGTCTCTTATATTTAACAGCATATGTTTAGAAAAATTACTTGCTGCCTCCATATACTAAATTTAAGTTACATGATGGTGCAGCATTAAATGATCCTACGACGTTTAGAACGGCTCAATTAAACATAATAGACATTCGTTGTCTCTTATATTTAACAGCATATGTTTAGAAAATTACTTGCTGCCTCCATATACTAAATTTAAGTTACATGATGCCGCAGCATTAAATGATCCTACGACGTTTAGAACGGCTCATAATTAAACATAATAGACATTCATTGTCTCTTATATTTAACAGCATATGTTTAGAAAATTACTTGCTGCCTCCATATACTAAATTTAAGTTACATGATGGTGCAGCATTAAATGATCCTACGACGTTTAGAACGGCTCATGATTAAACATAATAGACATTCGTTGTCTCTTATATTTAACAGCATATGTTTAGAAAATTACTTGCTGCCTCCATATACTAAATTTAAGTTACATGATGGCCCAGCATTAAATGATCCTACGACGTTTAGAACGGCTCATGATTAAACATAATAGACATTCATTGTCTCTTATATTTAACAGCATATGTTTAGAAAATTACTTGCTGCCTCCATATACTAAATTTAAGTTACATGATGTGGCAGCATTAAATGATCCTACGACGTTTAGAACGGCTCATAATTAAACATAATAGACATTCATTGTCTCTTATATTTAACAGCATATGTTTAGAAAATTACTTGCTGCCTCCATATACTAAATTTAAGTTACATGATGCCGCAGCATTAAATGATCCTACGACGTTTAGAACGGCTCATGATTAAACATAATAGACATTCGTTGTCTCTTATATTTAACAGCATATGTTTAGAAAATACTTGCTGCCTCCATATACTAAATTTAAGTTACATGATGGCCCAGCATTAAATGATCCTACGACGTTTAGAACGGCTCATAATTAAACATAATAGACATTCATTGTCTCTTATATTTAACAGCATATGTTTAGAAAATTACTTGCTGCCTCCATATACTAAATTTAAGTTACATGATGGTGCAGCATTAAATGATCCTACGACGTTTAGAACGGCTCATGATTAAACATAATAGACATTCGTTGTCTCTTATATTTAACAGCATATGTTTAGAAAATTACTTGCTGCCCTCCATATACTAAATTTAAGTTACATGATGCCGCAGCATTAAATGATCCTACGACGTTTAGAACGGCCTTTATAATTAAACATAATAGACATTCATTGTCTCTTATATTTAACAGCATATGTTTAGAAAATTACTTGTTGCCTCCATATACTAAATTTAAGTTACATGATGGTGCAGCATTAAATGATCCTACGACGTTTAGAACGGCTCATGATTAAACATAATAGACATTCGTTGTCTCTTATATTTAACAGCATATGTTTAGAAAATTACTTGCTGCCTCCATATACCAAATTTAAGTTACATGATGGCCCAGCATTAAATGATCCTACGACGTTTAGAACGGCCTATGATTAAACATAATAGACATTCATTGTCTCTTATATTTAACAGCATATGTTTAGGAAAATTACTTGCTGCCTCCATATACTAAATTTAAGTTACATGATGGCGCAGCATTAAATGATCCTACGACGTTTAGAACGGCTCATGATTAAACATAATAGACATTCGTTGTCTCTTATATTTAACAGCATATGTTTAGAAAATTACTTGCTGCCTCCATACTAAATTTAAGTTACATGATGCCGCAGCATTAAATGATCCTACGACGTTTAGAACGGGCTCATGATTAAACATAATAGACATTCATTGTCTTTTATATTTAACAGCATATGTTTAGAAAAATTACTTGCTGCCTCCATATACTAAATTTCAGTTACATGATGGCGCAGCATTAAATGATCCTACGACGTTTAGAACGGCTCATGATTAAACTTAATAGACATTCATTGTCTCTTATATTTAACAGCATATGTTTAGAAAATTACTTGTTGCCTCCATATACTAAATTTAAGTTACATGATGGCGCAGCATTAAATGATCCTACGACGTTTAGAACGGCTCATGATTAAACATAATAGACATTCGTTGTCTCTTATATTTAACAGCATATGTTTAGAAAATTACTTGCTGCCTCCATATACTAAATTTAAGTTACATGATGCCGCAGCATTAAATGATCCTACGACGTTAGAATTGCTCATGATTAAACATAATAGACATTCATTGTCTCTTATATTTAACAGCATATGTTTTAGAAAATTACTTGCTGCCTCCATATACTAAATTTAAGTTACATGATGCCGCAGCATTAAATGA
Source organism: Ascarosepion bandense (assembly GCA_037127315.1). Taxonomy (NCBI): domain Eukaryota; kingdom Metazoa; phylum Mollusca; class Cephalopoda; order Sepiida; family Sepiidae; genus Ascarosepion; species Ascarosepion bandense. Next base: position 789,635 of record JBBBDQ010029369.1, on the reverse strand, counting down.
TCCTACGACGTTTAGAACGGCTCATGATTAAACATAATAGACATTCATTGTCTCTTATATTTAACAGCATATGTTTAGAAAATTACTTGCTGCCTCCATATACTAAATTTAAGTTACATGATGGCGCAGCATTAAATGATCCTACGACGTTTAGAACGGCTCATGATTAAACATAATAGACATTCGTTGTCTCTTATATTTAACAGCATATGTTCTAGAAAATTACTTGCTGCCTCCATATACTAAATTTAAGTTACATGATGCCGCAGCATTAAATGATCCTACGACGTTTAGAACGGCCTATGATTAAACATAATAGACATTCATTGTCTTTTATATTTAACAGCATATGTTTAGAAAATTACTTGCTGCCTCCATATACTAAATTTCAGTTACATGATGGCGCAGCATTAAATGATCCTACGACGTTTAGAACGGCTCATGATTAAACTTAATAGACATTCATTGTCTCTTATATTTAACAGCATATGTTTAGAAAATTACTTGCTGCCTCCATATACTAAATTTAAGTTACATGATGGCGCAGCATTAAATGATCCTACGACGTTTAGAACGGCTCATGATTAAACATAATAGACATTCGTTGTCTCTTATATTTAACAGCATATGTTTAGAAAATTACTTGCTGCCTCCATATACTAAAGTTAAGTTACATGATGGCGCAGCATTAAATGATCCTACGACGTTTAGAACGGCTCATGATTAAACATAATAGACATTCGTTGTTCCCTATATTTAACAGCATATGTTTAGAAAATTACTTGCTGCCTCCATATACTAAATTTAAGTTACATGATGGTGCAGCATTAAATGATCCTACGACGTTTAGAACGGCTCATGATTAAACATAATAGACATTCATTGCCTCTTATATTTAACAGCGTATGTTTAGAAAATTACTTGCTGCCTCCATATACTAAATTTAAGTTACATGATGCCGCAGCATTAAATGATCCTACGACGTTTAGAACGGCTCATAATTAAACATAATAGACATTCATTGTCTCTTATATTTAACAGCATATGTTTAGAAAATTACTTGCTGCCTCCATATACTAAATTTAAGTTACATGATGGCGCAGCATTAAATGATCCTACGACGTTTAGAACGCTCATGATTAAACATAATAGACATTCGTTGTCTCTTATATTTGACAGCATATGTTTAGAAAATTACTTGCTGCCTCCATATACTAAAGTTAAGTTACATGATGGCGCAGCATTAAATGATCCTACGACGTTTAGAACGGCTCATGATTAAACATAATAGACATTCGTTGTCTCTTATATTTAACAGCATATGTTTAGAAAATTACTTGCTGCCTCCATATACTAAATTTAAGTTACATGATGGCGCAGCATTAAATGATCCTACGACGTTTAGAACGGCTCATGATTAAACATAATAGACATTCGTTGTCTCTTATATTTAACAGCATATGTTTAGAAAATTACTTGCTGCCTCCATATACTAAATTTAAGTTACATGATGGCCCAGCATTAAATGATCCTACGACGTTTAGAACGGCTCATAATTAAACATAATAGACATTCATTGTCTCTTATATTTAACAGCATATGTTTAGAAAAATACTTGCTGCCTCCATATACTAAATTTAAGTTACATGATGCCGCAGCATTAAATGATCCTACGACGTTTAGAACGGCTCATGATTAAACATAATAGACATTCGTTGTCTCTTATATTTAACAGCATATGTTTAAAAAATTACTTGCTGCCTCCATATACTAAATTTAAGTTACATGATGGCCCAGCATTAAATGATCCTACGACGTTTAGAATGGCTCATAATTAAACATAATAGACATTCATTGTCTCTTATATTTAACAGCATATGTTTAGAAAATTACTTGCTGCCTCCATATACTAAATTTAAGTTACATGATGGTGCAGCATTAAATGATCCTACGACGTTTAGAACGGCTCATGATTAAACATAATAGACATTCGTTGTCTCTTATATTTAACAGTATATGTTTAGAAAATTACTTGCTGCCTCCATATACTAAATTTAAGTTACATGATGCCGCAGCATTAAATGATCCTACGACGTTTAGAACGGTTTCATAATTAAACATAATAGACATTCATTGTCTCTTATATTTAACAGCATATGTTTTAGAAATTACTTGCTGCCTCCATATACTAAATTTAAGTTACATGATGGTGCAGCATTAAATGATCCTACGACGTTTAGAACGGCTCATGATTAAACATAATAGACATTCGTTGTCTCTTATATTTAACAGCATATGTTTAGAAAATTACTTGCTGCTACCTCCATATACTAAATTTAAGTTACATGATGGCCCAGCATTAAATGATCCTACGACGTTTAGAACGGCTCACATTAAACATAATAGACATTCATTGTCTCTATATTTAACAGCATATGTTTAGAAAATTACTTGCTGCCTCCATATACTAAATTTAAGTTACATGATGTCAGCAGCATTAAATGATCCTACGACGTTTAGAACGGCTCATGATTAAACATAATAGACATTCGTTGTCTCTTATATTTAACAGCATATGTTTAGAAAATTACTTGCTGCCTCCATATACTAAATTTAAGTTACATGATGGCCAAGCATTAAATGATCCTACGACGTTTAGAACGGCTCATGATTAAACATAATAGACATTCATTGTCTCTTATATTTAACAGCATATGTTTAGAAAATTACTTGCTGCCTCCATATACTAAATTTAAGTTACATGATGCCGCAGCATTAAATGATCCTACGACGTTTAGAACGGCTCATGATTAAACATAATAGACATTCGTTGTCTCTTATATTTAACAGCATATGTTTAGAAAATTACTTGCTGCCTCCATATACTAAATTTAAGTTACATGATGGCCCAGCATTAAATGATCCTACGACGTTTAGAACGGCTCATGATTAAACATAATAGACATTCATTGTCTCTTATATTTAACAGCATATGTTTAGAAAATTACTTGCTGCCTCCATATACTAAATTTAAGTTACATGATGCCGCAGCATTAAATGATCCTACGACGTTTAGAACGGCTCATGATTAAACATAATAGACATTCGTTGTCTCTTATATTTAACAGCATATGTTTAGAAAATTACTTGCTGCCTCCATATACTAAATTTAAGTTACATGATGGCCCAGCATTAAATGATCCTACGACGTTTAGAACGATACCATAATTAAACATAATAGACATTCATTGTCTCTTATATTTAACAGCATATGTTTAGAAAAATTACTTGCTGCCTCCATATACTAAATTTAAGTTACATGATGGTGCAGCATTAAATGATCCTACGACGTTTAGAACGGCTCTCATGATTAAACATAATAGACATTCGTTGTCTCTTATATTTAACAGCATATGTTTAGAAAATTACTTGCTGCCTCCATATACTAAATTTAAGTTACATGATGCCGCAGCATTAAATGATCCTACGACGTTTAGAACGGCTCATAATTAAACATAATAGACATTCATTGTCTCTTATATTTAACAGCATATGTTTAGAAAAATTACTTGCTGCCTCCATATACTAAATTTAAGTTACATGATGCGCAGCATTAAATGATCCTACGACGTTTAGAACGGCTCATGATTAAACATAATAGACATTCGTTGTCTCTTATATTTAACAGCATATGTTTAGAAAATTACTTGCTGCCTCCATATACTAAAGTTAAGTTACATGATGGCGCAGCATTAAATGATCCTACGACGTTTAGAACGGCTCATGATTAAACATAATAGACATTCGTTGTCTCTTATATTTAACAGCATATGTTTAGAAAATTACTTGCTGCCTCCATATACTAAATTTAAGTTACATGATGGTGCAGCATTAAATGATCCTACGACGTTTAGAACGGCTCATGATTAAACATAATAGACATTCGTTGTCTCTTATATTTAACAGCATATGTTTAGAAAATTACTTGCTGCCTCCATATACTAAATTTAAGTTACATGATGGCGCAGCATTAAATGATCCTACGACGTTTAGAACGGCTCATGATTAAACATAATAGACATTCGTTGTCTCTTATATTTAACAGCATATGTTTAGAAAATTACTTGCTGCCTCCATATACTAAATTTAAGTTACATGATGCCGCAGCATTAAATGATCCTACGACGTTTAGAACGTTCATAATTAAACATAATAGACATTCATTGTCTTCTATATTTAACAGCATATGTTTAGAAAATTACTTGCTGCCTTACATACTAAATTTAAGTTACATGATGGCGCAGCATTAAATGATCCTACGACGTTTAGAACGGAGCTCATGATTAAACATAATAGACATTCGTTGTCTCTTATATTTGACAGCATATGTTTAGAAAATTACTTGCTGCCTCCATATACTAAAGTTAAGTTACATGATGGCGCAGCATTAAATGATCCTACGACGTTTAGAACGGCTCATGATTAAACATAATAGACATTCGTTGTCTCTTATATTTAACAGCATATGTTTAGAAAATTACTTGCTGCCTCCATATACTAAATTTAAGTTACATGATGGCGCAGCATTAAATGATCCTACGACGTTTAGAACGGCTCATGATTAAACATAATAGACATTCGTTGTCTCTTATATTTAACAGCATATGTTTAGAAAATTACTTGCTGCCTCCATATACTAAATTTAAGTTACATGATGGCGCAGCATTAAATGATCCTACGACGTTTAGAACGGCTCATGATTAAACATAATAGACATTCATTGTCTCTTATATTTAACAGCATATGTTTAGAAAATTACTTGCTGCCTCCATATACTAAAGTTAAGTTACATGATGGCGCAGCATTAAATGATCCTACGACGTTTAGAACGGCTCATGATTAAACATAATAGACATTCGTTGTCTCTTATATTTAACAGCATATGTTTAGAAAATTACTTGCTGCCTCCATATACTAAATTTAAGTTACATGATGGTGCAGCATTAAATGATCCTACGACGTTTAGAACGGCTCATGATTAAACATAATAGACATTCGTTGTCTCTTATATTTAACAGCATATGTTTAGAAAATTACTTGCTGCCTCCATATACTAAATTTAAGTTACATGATGCCGCAGCATTAAATGATCCTACGACGTTTAGAACGGCTCATAATTAAACATAATAGACATTCATTGTCTCTTATATTTAACAGCATATGTTTAGAAAATTACTTGCTGCCTCCATATACTAAATTTAAGTTACATGATGGCGCAGCATTAAATGATCCTACGACGTTTAGAACGGCTCATGATTAAACATAATAGACATTCGTTGTCTCTTATATTTGACAGCATATGTTTTAGAAATTACTTGCTGCCTCCATATACTAAATTTAAGTTACATGATGGCGCAGCATTAAATGATCCTACGACGTTTAGAACGGCTCATGATTAAACATAATAGACATTCATTGTCTCTTATATTTAACAGCATATGTTTAGAAAATTACTTGCTGCCTCCATATACTAAAGTTAAGTTACATGATGGCGCATTAAATGATCCTACGACGTTTAGAACGGCTCATGATTAAACATAATAGACATTCGTTGTCTCTTATATTTAACAGCATATGTTTAGAAAATTTCTTGCGGCCTCATACTAAATTTCGTTATGATGGTGCAGCATTAAATGATCCTACGACGTTTAGAACGGCTCATGATTAAACATAATAGACATTCGTTGTCTCTTATATTTAACAGCATATGTTTAGAAAATTACTTGCTGCCTCCATATACTAAATTTAAGTTACATGATGCCGCAGCATTAAATGATCCTACGACGTTTAGAACGGCTCATAATTAAACATAATAGACATTCATTGTCTCTTATATTTAACAGCATATGTTTAGAAAATTACTTGCTGCCTCCATATACTAAATTTAAGTTACATGATGGCGCAGCATTAAATGATCCTACGACGTTTAGAACGGCTCATGATTAAACATAATAGACATTCGTTGTCTCTTATATTTGACAGCATATGTTTAGAAAATTACTTGCTGCCTCCATATACCCAAAGTTAAGTTACATGATGGCGCAGCATTAAATGATCCTACGACGTTTAGAACGGCTCATGATTAAACATAATAGACATTCGTTGTCTCTTATATTTAACAGCATATGTTTAGAAAATTACTTGCTGCCTCCATATACTAAGAAATTTAAGTTACATGATGGCGCAGCATTAAATGATCCTACGACGTTCGAAACGGCTCATGATTAAACATAATAGACATTCGTTGTCTCTTATATTTAACAGCATATGTTTAGAAAATTACTTGCTGCCTCCATATACTAAATTTAAGTTACATGATGGCCCAGCATTAAATGATCCTACGACGTTTAGAACGGCTCATAATTAAACATAATAGACATTCATTGTCTCTTATATTTAACAGCATATGTTTAGAAAATTACTTGCTGCCTCCGCCATACTAAATTTAAGTTACATGATGGCGCAGCATTAAATGATCCTACGACGTTTAGAACGGCTCATAATTAAACATAATAGACATTCATTGTCTCTTATATTTAATGACATATGTTTAGAAAATTACTTGCTGCCTCCATATACTAAATTTAAGTTACATGATGGCGCAGCATTAAATGATCCTACGACGTTTAGAACGTACGTGATTAAACATAATAGACATTCGTTGTCTCTTATATTTAACAGCATATGTTGAAAATTACTTGCTGCCTCCATATACTAAATTTAAGGTTACATGATGCCGCAGCATTAAATGATCCTGACGTTTAGAACGGCTCATGATTAAACATAGCCGAACTTTGTTCATTGTCTTTTATATTTAACAGCATATGTTTAGAAAATTACTTGCTGCCTCCATATACTAAATTTAAGTTACATGATGGCGCAGCATTAAATGATCCTACGACGTTTAGAACGGCTCATGATTAAACATAATAGACATTCGTTGTCTCTTATATTTAACAGCATATGTTTAGAAAATTACTTGCTGCCTCCATATACTAAAGTTAAATTACATGATGGCGCAGCATTAAATGATCCTACGACGTTTAGAACGGCTCATGATTAAACATATTAGACATTCGTTGTCTCTTATATTTAACAGCATATGTTTAGAAAATTACTTGCTGCCTCCATATACTAAATTTAAGTTACATGATGGCGCAGCATTAAATGATCCTACGACGTTTGAACGGCTCATGATTAAACATAATAGACATTCGTTGTCTCTTATATTTAACAGCATATGTTTAGAAAAAAATTACTTGCGCCTCCATATACTAAATTTAAGTTACATGATGGCGCAGCATTAAATGATCCTACGACGTTTAGAACGCTCATGATTAAACATAATAGACATTCGTTGTCTCTTATATTTAACAGCATATGTTTAGAAAATTACTTGCTGCCTCCATATACTAAATTTAAGTTACATGATGGCGCAGCATTAAATGATCCTACGACGTTTAGAACGGCTCATGATTAAACATAATAGACATTCGTTGTCTCTTATATTTAACAGCATATGTTTAGAAAATTACTTGCTGCCTCCATATACTAAATTTAAAGTTACATGATGGTGCAGCATTAAATGATCCTACGACGTTTAGAACGGCTCATAATTAAACATAATAGACATTCATTGTCTCTTATATTTAACAGCATATGTTTAAAGGTACGCGCACTCCATATGCTAAATTTAAGTTACATGATGCCGCAGCATTAAATGATCCTACGACGTTTAGAACGGCTCATAATTAAACATAATAGACATTCATTGTCTCTTATATTTAACAGCATATGTTTAAGAAAATTACTTGCTGCCTCCATATACTAAATTTAAGTTACATGATGGCGCAGCATTAAATGATCCTACGACGTTTAGAACGGCTCATGATTAAACATAATGAACATTCGTTGTCTCTTATATTTGACAGCATATGTTAGAAAATTACTTGCTGCCTCCATATACTAAAGTTAAGTTACATGATGGCGCAGCATTAAATGATCCTACGACGTTTAGAACGGCTCATGATTAAACATAATAGACATTCGTTGTCTCTTATATTTAACAGCATATGTTAGAAAATTACTTGCACCTCCATATACTAAATTTAAGTTACATGATGGCGCAGCATTAAATGATCCTACGACGTTTAGAACGGCTCATGATTAAACATAATAGACATTCGTTTATCTCTTATATTTAACAGCATATGTTTAGAAAATTACTTGCTGCCTCCATATACTAAATTTAAGTTACATGATGGCCCAGCATTAAATGATCCTACGACGTTTAAGGCAATGTAATTAAACATAATGAGCATTTCATTGTCTCTTATATTTAACAACTTTATGTTTAGAAAATTACTTGCTGCCTCCATATACTAAATTTAAGTTACATGATGGCGCAGCATTAAATGATCCTACGACGTTTAGAACGGCTCATGATTAAACATAATAGACATTCGTTGTCTCTTATATTTAACAAGCATATGTTTAGAAAATTACTTGCTGCCTCCATATACTAAATTTAAGTTACATGATGCCGCAGCATTAAATGATCCTACGACGTTTAGAACGGCTCATGATTAAACATAATAGACATTCATTGTCTTTTATATTTAACAGCATATGTTTAGAAAATTACTTGCTGCCTCCATATACTAAATTTAAGTTACATGATGGCGCAGCATTAAATGATCCTACGACGTTTAGAACGGCTCATGATTAAACATAATAGACATTCGTTGTCTCTTATATTTAACAGCATATGTTTAGAAAATTACTTGCTGCCTCCATATACTAAAGTTAAGTTACATGATGGCGCAGCATTAAATGATCCTGCGACGTTTAGAACGGCTCATGATTAAACATAATAGACATTCGTTGTCTCTTATATTTAACAGCATATGTTTAGAAAATTACTTGCTGCCTCCATATACTAAATTTAAGTTACATGATGTACCCAGCATTAAATGATCCTACGACGTTTAGAACGGCTCATAATTAAACATAATAGACATTCATTGTCTCTTATATTTAACAGCATATGTTTAGAAAATTACTTTTCATATACTAAATTTAAGTTACATGATGGCGCAGCATTAAGTAATCCTACGACATTTGAGCAGCTCATGATTAAACATAATAGACATTCGGTGTCTCTTATATTTAACAACATGTTTGAAAAATTACTTGCTGCCTCCATATACTAAATTTAAGTTACATGATGCCGCAGCATTAAATGATCCTACGACGTTCAGAAGGGCTCATGATTAAACATAATAGACATTCATTGTCTCTTATATTTAACAGCTTATGTTTAGAAAATTACTTGCTACTTATATACTAAATTTAAGTTACATGATGGCGCAGCATTAAATGATCCTACGGAAACGTTTAGAACGGCTCATGATTAAACATAATAGACATTCATTGTTTCTTATATTTAACGGCATATGTTTAGAAAATTACTTGCTGCCTCCATACTAAATTTAAGTAACATGATGGCGCAGCATTAAATGATCCTACAGCATTTAGAACAGCTCGCGTTAAACATAGTAGACATTCGTTGTCTCTTATATTTAACAGCATATGTTTAGAGAATTACTTGCTGCCTCCATATACTAAATTTAAATTACATGATGCCGCAGCATTAAATGATCCTACAACGTTTAGAACGGTTCATGATTAAACATAATAGACATTCATTTTCTCTTATATTTAACAGCATATGTTTAGAAAATTACTTGCTGCCTCCATATACTAAATTTAAGTTACATGATGGCGCAGCATTAAATGATCCTACGACGTTTAGAACGGCTCATGATTAAACATAATAGACATTCATTGTCTCTTATATTTAACAGCTTATGTTTAGAAAATTACTTGCTGCCTCCATATACTAGATTTAAGTTACATGATGCCGCAGCATTAAATGATCCTACGACGTTCAGAAGGGCTCATGATTAAACATAATAGACATTCATTGTCTCTTATATTTAACAGCATATGTTTAGAAAATTACTTGCTGCCTCCATATACTAAATTTAAGTTACATGATGGCGCAGCATTAAATGATCCTACGACGTTTAGAACGGCTCATGATTAAACTTAATAGACATTCATTGTCTCTTATATTTAACAGCAGATGTTTAGAAAATTATTGCTGCCTCCATATACTAAATTTAAGTTACATGATGGCGCAGCATTAAATGATCCTACGACGTTTAGAACGGCTCATGATTAAACTTAATAGACATTCATTGTCTCTTATATTTAACAGCAGATGTTTAGAAAATTATTGCTGCCTCCATATACTAAATTTAAGTTACATGATGCCGCAGCATTAAATGATCCTACGACGTTTAGAACGGCTCATGATTAAACATAATAGACATTCGTTGTCTCTTATATTTAACAGCATATGTTTAGAAAATTACTTGCTGCCTCCATATACTAAATTTAAGTTACATGATGCCGCAGCATTAAATGATCCTACGACGTTTAGAACGGCTCATGATTAAACATAATAGACATTCGTTGTCTCTTATATTTAACAGCATATGTTTAGAAAATTACTTGCTGCCTCCATATACTAAATTTAAGTTACATGATGACGCAGCATTAAATGATCCTACGACGTTTAGAACGGCTCATGATTAAACATAATAGACATTCATTGTCTCTTATATTTAACAGCATATGTTTAGAAAATTACTTGGTTGCCTCCATACTAAATTTAAGTTACATGATGGCGCAGCATTAAATATCCCATGACGTTTAGAACGCTCATGATTAAACATAATAGACATTCGTTGTCTCTTATATTTAACAGCATATGTTTAGAAAATTACTTGCTATTTTACATATCAAATTTAAGTTACATGATGCCGCAGCATTAAATGATCTCACGACGTTTAGAAACGCTCATGATTAAACATAATAGACATTCATTGTCTCTTATATTTAACAGCATATGTTTAGAAAATTACTTGTTGCCTCCATATACTAAATTTAAGTTACATGATGGCGCAGCATTAAATGATCCTACGACGTTCAGAAGTATTCTTGATTAAACATAGACATTCATTGTCTCTTATATTTAACAGCATATGTTTAGAAAATTACTTGCTGCCTCCATATACTAAATTGTTATATGATGCCGCAGCATTAAAATGATGCTACGACGTTCAGAAGGGCTCATGATTAAACATAATAGACATTCATTGTCTCTTATATTTAAAAGCTTATAAAAATTACTTGCTGCCTCCATATAATAAATTAAGTTACATGATGGCGCAGCATTAAATGATCCTACGACATTTAGAACGGCTCATGATTAAACATAATAGACATTCGTTGTCTCTTATATTTAACAGCTTATGTTTAGAAAATTACTTGCTGCCTCCATATACTAAATTTAAGTTACATGATGCCGCAGCATTAAATGATCCTACGACGTTTAGAACGGCTCATGATTAAACATAATAGACATTCGTTGTCTCTTATATTTAACAGCATATGTTTAGAAAATTACTTGCTGCCTCCATATACTAAATTTAAGTTACATGATGCCGCAGCATTAAATGATCCTACGACGTTTAGAACGGCTCATGATTAAACATAATAGACATTCATTGTCTCTTATATTTAACAGCATATACGAAAAATTACTTGCTGCCTCCATATACTAAATTTAAGCGCATGATGGCGCAGCATTAAATGATCCTACGACGTTCAGAAGGGTTTCGATTAAACATAATAGACATTCATTGTCTCTTATATTTAACAGCATATGTTTAGAAAATTACTTGCCGCTTCCATATACTAAATTTAAGTTACATGATGCCGCAGCATTAAATGATGCTACGACGTTCAGAAGGGCTCATGATTAAACATAATAGACATTCATTGTCTCTTATATTTAAAAGCTTATGTCTAGAAAATTACTTGCTGCCTCCATATAATAAATTTAAGTTACATGATGGCGCAGCATTAAATGATCCTACGATATTTAGAACGGCTCATGATTAAACATAATAGACATTCGTTGTCTCTTATATTTAACAGCTTATGTTTAGAAAATTACTTGCTGCCTCCATATACTAAATTTAAGTTAAATGATGCCGCAGCATTAAATGATCCTACGACGTTCAGAAGGGCTCATGATTGAATATAATAGACATTCATTGTCTCTTATATTTAACAGCTTATGTTTAGAAAATTACTTGCTGCCTCCATATACTAAATTTAAGTTACATGATGGCGCAGCATTAAATGATCCTACGACATTTAGAACGGCTCATGATTAAACATAATAGACATTCGTTGTCTCTTATATTTAACAGCTTATGTTTAGAAAATTACTTGCTGCCTCCATATACTAAATTTAAGTTACATGATGCCGCAGCATTAAATGATCCTACGACGTTAAGAAGGGCTCATGATTAAACATAATAGACATTCATTGTCTCTTATATTTAACAGCTTATGTTTAGAAAATTACTTGCTGCCTCCATATACTAAATTTAAGTTACATGATGGCGCAGCATTAAATGATCCTACGACGTTTAGAACGGCTCATGATTAAACATAATAGACATTCATTGTTTCTTATATTTAACAGCATATGTTTAGAAAATTACTTGCTGCCTCCATATACTAAATTTAAGTAACATGATGGCGCAGCATTAAATGATCCTACGACATTTAGGACGGCTCATGATTAAACATAATAGACATTCATTGTCTCTTATATTTAACAGCATATGTTTAGAAAATTACTTGCTGCCTCCATATACTAAATTTAAGTTACATGATGGCGCAGCATTAAATGATCCTACGACGTTTAGAACGGCTCATGATTAAACATAATAGACATTCGTTGTCTCTTATATTTAACAGCATATGTTTAGAAAATTACTTGCTGCCTCCATATACTAAATTTAAGTTACATGATGCCGCAGCATTAAATGATCCTACGACGTTTAGAACGGCTCATGATTAAACATAATAGACATTCATTGTCTCTTATATTTAACAGCATATGTTTAGAAAATTACTTGCTGCCTCCATATACTAAATTTAAGTTACATGATGGCGCAGCATTAAATGATCCTACGACGTTCAGAAGGGCTCTTGATTAAACATAATAGACATTCATTGTCTCTTATATTTAACAGCATATGTTTAGAAAATTACTTGCTGCCTCCATATACTAAATTTAAGTTACATGATGCCGCAGCATTAAATGATGCTACGACGTTTAGAACGGCTCATAATTAAACATAACAGACATTCATTGTCTCTTATATTTAACAGCATATGTTTAGAAAATTACTTGCTGCCTCCATATACTAAATTTAAGTTACATGATGGCGCAGCATAAAATGATCCTACGACGTTTAGAACGGCTCATGATTAAACATAATAGACATTCATTGTCTCTTATATTTAAGAGCATATGTTTAGAAAATTACTTGCTGCCTCCATATACAAAATTTAAGTTACATGATGGCGCAGCATTAAATGATCCTACGACGTTTAGGACGGCTCATGATTAAACATAATAGACATTCATTGTCTCTTATATTTAACACCTTATGTTTAGAAAATTACTTGCTGCCTCCATATACTAAATTTAAGTTACATGATGGCGCAGCATTAAATGATCCTACGACGTTTAGAACGGCTCATGATTAAACTTAATAGACATTCATTGTCTCTTATATTTAACAGCATATGTTTAGAAAATTACTTGCTGCCTCCATATACTAAATTTAAGTTACATGATCGCGCAGCATTAAATGATCCTACGATGTTCAGAAGGGCTCATGATTAAACATAATAGACATTCGACTGTCTCTTATATTTAAAAGCTTATGTTTAGAAAATTACTTGCCTCCATATACTAAATTTAAGTTACATGATGGCACCTTAAATGATCCTACGACATTTTAAGAACGGCTCATGATTAAACATAATAGACATTCGTTGTCTCTTATATTTAACAGCTTATGTTTAGAAAATTACTTGCTGCCTCCTTATACTAAATTTAAGTTACATGATGCCGCAGCATTAAATGATCCTACGACGTTCAGAAGGGCTCATGATTAAACATAATAGACATTTATTGTCTCTTATATTTAACAGCTTATGTTTAGAAAATTACTTGCTGCCTCCATATACTAAATTTAAGTTACATGATGGCGCAGCATTAAATGATCCTACGACATTTAGAACGGCTCATGATTAAACAAAAAATAGACATTCGTTGTCTCTTATATTTAACAGCTTATGTTTAGAAAATTACTTGCTGCCTCCATATACTAAATTTAAGTTACATGATGCCGCAGCATTAAATGATCCTACGACGTTCAGAAGGGCTCTGATTCAATATAATAGACATTCGTTGTCTCTTATATTTAACAGCATATGTTGAAAATTACTTGCTGCCTCCATATACTAAATTTAATTTACATGATGCCGCAGCATTAAATGATCCTACAACGTTTAGAACGGTTCATGATTAAACATAATAGACATTCATTTTCTTATTTAACAGCATATGTTTAAGTACTTTTCTTGCCTCCATATACTAAATTTAAGTTACATGATGCCGCAGCATTAAATGATCCTACGACGTTAGAACGGCTCATGATTAAACATAATAGACATTCATTGTCTCTTATATTTGTAAGCATATGTTTAGAAATTTATTTGCTGCCTCCATATACTAAATTTAAGTTACATGATGGCGCAGCATTAAATGATCCTACGACGTTCAGAAGAGCTCATGATTGACACCAATAGACATTCATTGTCTCTTATATTTAACAGCTTATGTTTAAGAAAATTATACACTGCCTCCATATACTAAATTTAAGTTACATGATGGCGCAGCATTAAATGATCCTACGACGTTTAGAACGGCTCATGATTAAACATAATAGACATTCATTATCTCTTATATTTAACAACTTATGTTTAGAAAATTACTTGCTGCCTCCATATACTAAATTTAAGTTACATGATGGCGCAGCATTAAATGATCCTACGACGTTTAGAACGGCTCATGATTAAACGTAATAGACATTCATTGTCTCTTATATTTAACAGCTTATGTTTTAGAAAATTACTTGCTGCCTCCATATACTAAATTTAAGTTACATGATGGCGCAGCATTAAATGATCCTACGACGTTCAGAAGGGCTCATGATTAAACATAATAGACATTCATTGTCTCTTATATTTAACAGCTTATGTTTAGAAAATTACTTGCTGCCTCCATATACTAAATTTAAGTTACATGATGGCGCAGCATTAAATGATCCTACGACGTTTAGAACGGCTCATGATTAAACGTAATAGACATTCATTGTCTCTTATATTTAACAGCTTATGTTTAGAAAATTACTTGCTGCCTCCATATACTAAATTTAAGTTACATGATGGCGCAGCATTAAATGATCCTACGACGTTTAGAACGGCTCACTTGATTAAACATAATAGACATTCATTGTCTCTTATGTTAACAACTTATGTTTAGAAAATTACTTGCTGCCTCCATATACTAAATTTAAGTTACATGATGGCGCAGCATTAAATGATCCTACGACGTTAAGAACGGCTCATGATTTAAACATAATAGACATTCATTGTCTCTTATATTTAACAACTTATGTTTAGAAAATTACTTGCTGCCTCCATATACTAAATTTAAAGTTACATGATGGCGCAGCATTAAATGATCCTACGACGTTTAGAACGGCTCATGATTAAACATAATAGACATTCGTATCTCTTATATTTAACAGCATGTTTAGAAAATTACTTGCAACATCCATATACTAAATTTAAGTTACATGATGCCGCAGCATTAAATGATCCTACGACGTTTAGAACGGCTCATGATTAAACGTAATAGACATTCATTGTCTCTTATATTTAACAACTTATGTTTAGAAAATTACTTGCTGCCTCCATATACTAAATTTAAGTTACATGATGGCGCAGCATTAAATGATCCTACGACGTTTAGAACGGCTCATGATTAAACATAATAGACATTCATTGTCTCTTATATTTAGCAGCATATGTTTAAGAAAATTACTTGCTGCCTCCATATACTAAATTTAAGTTACATGATGGCGCAGCGTTATATGATCCTACGACGTTCAAGAAGGGCTCATGATTAAACATAATAGACATTCATTGTCTCTTATATTTAACAGCTTATGTTTAGAAAATTACTTGCTGCCTCCATATACTAAATTTAAGTTACATGATGGCGCAGCATTAAATGATCCTACGACGTTTAGAACGGCTCATGATTAAACGTAATAGACATTCGTGTCTCTTATATTTAACAGCTTATGTTTAGAAAAGTACTTGCTGCCTCCATATACTAAATTTAAGTTACATGATGGCGCAGCATTAAATGATCCTACGACGTTCAGAAGGGCTCTTGATTAAACATAATAGACATTCATTGTCTCTTATATTTAACAGCTTATGTTTAGAAAATTACTTGCTGCCTCCATATACTAAATTTAAGTTGCATGATGGCGCAGCATTAAATGATCCTACGACGTTTAGAACGGCTCATGATTAAACGTAATAGACATTCATTGTCTCTTATATTTAACAGCTTATGTTTAGAAAATTACTTGCTGCCTCCATATACTAAATTTAAGTTGCTGATGGCGCAGCATTAAATGATCCTACGACGTTTAGAACGGCTCATGATTAAACATAATAGACATTCATGTCTCTTATATTTAACAGCTTATGTTTAGAAAATTACTTGCTGCCTCCATACTTTAGAATTTAAGTTACATGATGGCGCAGCATTAAATGATCCTACGACGTTTAGAACGACTCATGGTCAAACATAATGAACGACCATTGTCTCACTTATATTTAACAGCTTATGTTAGAAAATTACTTGCACAGCACTCCATATACTAAATTTAAGTTACATGATGGCGCAGCATTAAATGATCCTACGACGTTTTAGAACATTCATGATTAAACATAAACCAGACATTCATTGTCTCTTATATTTAACAGCTTATGTTTAGAAAATTACCTGCCTCCATATACTAAATTTAAGTTACATGGTATGACATTAAATGATCCTACGACGTTTAGAACGGCTCATGATTAAACGTAATAGACATTCATTGTCTCTTATATTTAACAGCTTATGTTTAGAAAATTACTTGCTGCCTCCATATACTAAATTTGATTACATGATGGCGCAGCATTAAATGATCCTACGACGTTTAGAACGGCTCATGATTAAACATAATGGTATTCATTGTCTTTATAACACCTTATATTTAACAGCATATGTTTAGAAAATTACTTGCTGCCTCCATATACTAAATTTAAGTTACATGATGGCGCAGCATTATATGATCCTACGACGTTCAAGAAGGGCTCATGATTAAACATAATAGACATTCATTGTCTCTTATATTTAACAGCTTAATGTTTAGAAAATTACTTTGCTGCCTCCATATACTAAATTTAAGTTACATGATGGCGCAGCATTAAATGATCCTACGACGTTTAGAACGGCTCATGATTAAACATAATAGACATTCATTGTCTTATATTTAACAATATATTTAGAAAATTACTTGCTGCCTCCATATACTAAATTTAAGTTACATGATGGCGCAGCATTAAATGATCCTACGACGTTTAGAACGGCTCATGATTAAACGTAATAGACATTCATTGTCTCTTATTTTAACAACATGTTTAGAAAATTACTTGCTGCCTCTGTATACTAAATTTTAAGTTACATGATGGCGCAGCATTAAATGATCCTACGACGTTTCAAGAGGGCTCATGTTTAAACATAATAGACATTCATTGTCTCTTATATTTAACAGCTTATGTTTATGAAAGTACTTGCTGCCTCCATATACTAAATTTAAGTTACATGATGGCGCAGCATTAAATGATCCTACGACGTTTAGAACGGCTCATGATTAAACGTAATAGACATTCATTGTCTCTTATATTTAACAAAAACATGTTTAGAAAATTACTTGCTGCCTCTATACTAAATTTAAGTTACGCATGATGGCGCAGCATTAAATGATCCTACGACGTTCAGAAGGCTCATGATTAAACGCAATAATTCATTGTCTCTTATAAACGCTTAAAACATGTTTAGAAAATTACTTGCTGCCTCCATATACTAAATTTAAGTTACATGATGGCGCAGCATTAAATAATCCTACGACAATGAACGGCTCATGATTAAACATAATAGACATTCGTTGTCTCTTATATTTAACAACATACTAGAAAATTACTTGCTGCCTCCATATACTAAATTTGATTACATGATGGCGCAGCATTAAATGATCCTACGACGTTTGGAGCAACAATGATTAAACATAATGGTATTTTCATTGTCTACTATATTTAACAAACATGTTTAGAAAATTACTTGCTGCCTCCATATAAATTTAAGTTACATGATGGCGCAGCATTAAATGATCCTACGACGTTTAGAACGGCTCATGATTAAACATAATAGACATTCAATTGTCTCTTATATTTAACAGCTTATGTTTAGAAAATTACTTGCTGCCTCATATACTAAATTTAAGTTACATGATGGCGCAGCATTAAATGATCCACCGACAATTTTAGAACGGCTCATGATTAAACTTATAATAGACATTCATTGTCTCTTATATTTAACAGCTTATGTTTAGAAAATTACTTGCCTCCATATACTAAATTTAAGTTACATGATGCCGCAGCATTAAATGATCCTACGACGTTTAGAACGGCTCATGATTAAACGTAATAGACATTCATTGTCTCTTATATTTAACAGCTTATGTTGAAAATTACTTGCTTACTCCATATACTAAATTTAAGTTACATGATGGCGCAGCATTAAATGATCCTACGACGTTTAGAACGGCTCATGATTAAACATAATAGACATTCATTGTCTCTTATATTTTGTAGCAGCATATGTTTAAGAAAATTACTTGCTGCCTCCATACTAAATTTAAGTTACATGATGGCGCAGCATTAAATGATCCTACGACATTTAGAACGGCTCATGATTAAACATAATAGACATTCGTTGTCTCTTATATTTAACAGCTTATGTTTAGAAAATTAATTGCTGCCTCCATATACTAAATTTACATGATGCCGCAGCATTAAATGATCCTACGACGTTCAGAAGGGCTCATGATTAAACATAATAGACATAAGTATGCCTTTATATTTAACAGCTTATGTTTAGAAAATTACTTGCTGCCTCCATATACTTAAAATTTAAAGTTACATGATGGCGCAGCATTAAATGATCCTACGACATTTAGAATGGCTCATGATTAAACATAATAGACATTCGTTGTCTCTTATATTTAACAGCATATGTTTAGAAAACTACTTGCTGCCTCCATATACTAAATTTAAAGTAACATGATGGCGCAGCATTAAATGATCCTACGACATATAGAACGGCTCATGATTAAACATAATAGACATTCATTGTCTCTTATATTTAACAGCATATGTTTAGAAATTACTTGCTGCCTCCATATACTAAATTTAATTTACATGATGCCGCAGCATTAAATGATCCTACAACGTTTAGAACGGTTCATGATTAAACATAATAGACATTCATTTTCTTATATTTAACAGCATATGTTTAGAAAATTACTTGCTGCCTCCATATACTAAATTTAATTTACATGATGCCGCAGCATTAAATGATCCTACAACGTTTAGAACGGTTCATGATTAAACATAATAGACATTCATTGTCTCTTATATTTAACAGCTTATGTTTAGAAAATTACTTGCTGCCTCCATATACTAAATTTAAGTTACATGATGCCGCAGCATTAAATGATCCTACGACGTTCAGAAGGGCTCATGATTAAACATAATAGACATTCATTGTCTCTTATATTTAACAGCTTATGTTTAGAAAAATTACTTGCTGCCTCCATATACTAAATTTAAGTTACATGATGGCGCAGCATTAAATGATCCTACGACGTTTAGAACGGCCTTCATGATTAAACATAATAGACATTCATTGTCTCTTATATTTAACAGCATATGTTTAGAAAATTACTTGCTGCTCTCCATATACTAAATTTAAGTTACATGATGGCGCAGCATTAAATGATCCTACGACGTTTAGAACGGCTCATGATTAAACATAATAGACATTCATTGTCTCTTATATTTTACAGCATATGTTTAGAAAATTATCTCCTGCCTCCATATACTAAATTTAAGTTACATGATGGCGCAGCATTAAATGATCCTACGACGTTTAGAACGGCTCATGATTAAACATAATAGACATTCATTGTCTCTTATATTTAACAGCATATGTTTAGAAATTACTTGCTGCCTCCATATACAAATTTAAGTTACATGATGGCGCAGAATTAATTGATCCTACGACGTTTAGAACGGCTCATGATTAAACATAATAGACATTCATTGTCTCTTATATTTAACAGCATATGTTTAGAAAATTACTTGCCGCCTCCATATACTAAATTTAAGTTACATGATGGCGCAGCATTAAATGATCCTACGACGTTTAGAACGGCTCATGATTAAACATAATAGACATTCATTGTCTCTTATATTTAACAGCATATGTTTAGAAAATTACTTGCTGCCTCCATATACTAAATTTAAGTTACATGATGGCGCAGCATTAAATGATCCTACGACGTTTAGAACGGCTCATGATTAAACATAATAGACATTCATTGTCTCTTATATTTAACAGCATATGTTTAGAAAATTACTTGCTGCCTCCATATACTAAATTTAAGTTACATGATGGCGCAGCATTAAATGATCCTACGACGTTTAGAACGGCTCATGATTAAACATAATAGACATTCATTGTCTCTTCCATATTTAACAGCATATGTTTAGAAAATTACTTGCTGCCTCCATATACTAAATTTAAGTTACATGATGGCGCAGCATTAAATGATCCTACGACGTTTAGAACGGCTCATAATTAAACATAATAGACATTCATTGTCTCTTATATTTAACAGCATATGTTTAGAAAACTACTTGCTGCCTCCATATTCTAAATTTAAGTTACATGATGGCGCAGCATTAAATGATCCTACGACGTTTAGAACGGCTCATGATTAAACATAATAGACATTCATTGTCTCTTATATTTAACAGCATATGTTTAGAAAATTATCTCCTGCCTCCATATACTAAATTTAAGTTACATGATGGCGCAGCATTAAATGATCCTACGACGTTTAGAACGGCTCATGATTAAACATAATAGACATTCATTGTCTCTTATATTTAACAGCATATGTTTAGAAAATTACTTGCTGCCTCCATATACTAAATTTAAGTTACATGATGGCGCAGCATTAAATGATCCTACGACGTTTAGAACGGCTCATGATTAAACATAATAGACATTCATTGTCTCTTATATTTAACAGCATATGTTTAGAAAAATTACTTGCTGCCTCCATATACTAAATTTAAGTTACATGATGGCGCAGCATTAAATGATCCTACGACGTTTAGAACGGCTCATGATTAAACATAATAGACATTCATTGTCTCTTATATTTAACAGCATATGTTTAGAAAATTACTTGCTGCCTCCATATACTAAATTTAAGTTACATGATGGCGCAGCATTAAATGATCCTACGACGTTTAGAACGGCTCATAATTAAACATAATAGACATTCATTGTTCCCTATATTTAACAGCATATGTTTAGAAAACTACTTGCTGCCTCCATATTCTAAATTTAAGTTACATGATGGCGCAGCATTAAATGATCCTACGACGTTTAGAACGGCTCATGATTAAACATAATAGACATTCATTGTCTCTTATATTTAACAGCATATGTTTAGAAAATTATCTCCTGCCTCCATATACTAAATTTAAGTTACATGATGCCGGAGCATTAAATGATCCTACGACGTTTAGAACGGCTCATGATTAAACATAATAGACATTCATTGTCTCTTATATTTAACAGCATATGTTTAGAAAATTACTTGCTGCCTCCATATACTAAATTTAATTTACATGATGGCGCAGCATTAAATGATCCTACGACGTTTAGAACGGCTCATGATTAATCATAATAGACATTCATTGTCTCTTATATTTAACAGCATATGTTTAGAAAATTACTTGCTGCCTCCATATACTAAATTTAAGTTACATGATGGCGCAGCATTAAATGATCCTACGACGTTTAGAATGGCTCATAATTAAACATAATAGACATTCATTGTCTCTTATATTTAACAGCATATATTAGAAACTACTTGCTGCCTCCATATTCTAAATTTAAGTTACATGATGGCGCAGAATTAATTGATCCTACGACGTTTAGGAATTGCTCATGATTAAACATAATAGACATTCGTTGTCTCTTATATTTAACAGCATATGTTTAGAAAATTACTTGCTGCCTCCATATACTAAATTTAAGTTACATGATGGCGCAGCATTAAATGATCCTACGACGTTTAGAACGGCTCATGATTAAACATAATAGACATTCATTGTCTCTTATATTTAACAGCATATGTTTAGAAAATTACTTGCTGCCTCCATATACTAAATTTAAGTTACATGATGGCGCAGCATTAAATGATCCTACGACGTTTAGAACGGCTCATGATTAAACATAACAGACATTCATTGTCTCTTATATTTAACAGCATATGTTTAGAAAATTATCTCCTGCCTCCATATACTAAATTTAAGTTACATGATGGCGCAGCATTAAATGATCCTACGACGTTTAGAACGGCTCATGATTAAACATAATAGACATTCATTGTCTCTTATATTTAACAGCATAGTTTAGAAAATTACTTGCTGCCTCCATATACTAAATTTAAGTTACATGATGGCGCAGCATTAAATGATCCTACGACGTTTAGAACGGCTCATGATTAAACATAATAGACATTCATTGTCTCTTATATTTAACAGCATATGTTTAGAAAATTACTTGCTGCCTCCATATACTAAATTTAAGTTACATGATGGCGCAGCATTAAATGATCCTACGACGTTTAGAACGGCTCATGATTAAACATAATAGACATTCATTGTCTCTTATATTTAACAGCATATGTTAGAAAATTACTTGCTGCCTCCATATACTAAATTTAAGTTACATGATGGCGCAGCATTAAATGATCCTACGACGTTTAGAACGGCTCATAATTGCTTCCACAGGACATCATTCATTGTCTCTTATATTTAACAGCATATGTTTAGAAAACTACTTGCTGCCTCCATATTCTAAATTTAAGTTACATGATGGCGCAGCATTAAATGATCCTACGACGTTTAGAACGGCTCATGATTAAACATAATAGACATTCATTGTCTCTTATATTTAACAGCATATGTTTAGAAAATTATCTCCTGCCTCCATATACTAAATTTAAGTTACATGATGGCGCAGCATTAAATGATCCTACGACGTTTAGAACGGCTCATGATTAAACATAATAGACATTCATTGTCTCTTATATTTAACAGCATATGTTTAGAAAATTATTTGCTGCCTCCATATACTAAATTTAAGTTACATGATGGCGCAGCATTAAATGATCCTACGACGTTTAGAACGGCTCATGATTAAACATAATAGACATTCATTGTCTCTTATATTTAACAGCATATGTTTAGGAAATTACTTGCTGCCTCCATATACTAAATTTAAGTTACATGATGGCGCAGCATTAAATGATCCTACGACGTTTAGAACGGCTCATGATTAAACATAATAGACATTCATTGTCTCTTATATTTAACAGCATATGTTTAGAAAATTACTTGCTGCCTCCATATACTAAATTTAAGTTACATGATGGCGCAGCATTAAATGATCCTACGACGTTTAGAACGGCTCATAATTAAACATAATAGACATTCATTGTCTCTTATATTTAACAGCATATGTTTAGGAAACTACTTGCTGCCTCCATATTCTAAATTTAAGTTACATGATGGCGCAGCATTAAATGATCCTACGACGTTTAGAACGGCTCATGATTAAACATAATAGACATTCATTGTCTCTTATATTTAACAGCATATGTTAAAAATTATCTCCTGCCTCCATATACTAAATTTAAGCTACATGATGCCGGAGCATTAAATGATCCTACGACGTTTAGAACGGGCTCATGATTAAACATAATAGACATTCATTGTCTCCTTATATTTAACAGCATATGTTTAGAAAATTACTTGCTGCCTCCATATACTAAATTTAATTTTAAGCGATGGCGCAGCATTAAATGATCCTACGACGTTTAGAACGGCTCATGATTAAACATAATAGACATTCATTGTCTCTTATATTTAACAGCATATGTTTAGAAAATTACTTGCTGCCTCCATATACTAAATTTAAGTTACATGATGGCGCAGCATTAAATGATCCTACGACGTTTAGAACGGCTCATAATTAAACATAATAGACATTCATTGTCTCTTATATTTAACAGCATATGTTTAGAAAACTACTTGCTGCCTCCATATTCTAAATTTAAGTTACATGATGGCGCAGCATTAAATGATCCTACGACGTTTAGAGACATGATTAAACATAATAGACATTCGTTGTCTCTTATATTTAACAGCATATGTTTAGAAAATTACTTGCTGCCTCCATATACTAAATTTAAGTTACATGATGGCGCAGCATTAAATGATCCTACGACGTTTAGAACGGCTCATAATTAAACATAATAGACATTCATTGTCTCATATTTAACAGCATATGTTTAGAAAATTACTTGCTGCCTCCATATACTAAATTTAAGTTACACGATGGCGCAGCATTAAATGATCCTACGACGTTTAGAACGGCTCATGATTAAACATAATAGACATTCATTGTCTCTTATATTTAACAGCATATGTTTAGAAAATTACTTGCTGCCTCCATATACTAAATTGAAGTTACATGATGGCGCAGCATTAAATGATCCTACGACGTTTAGAACGGCTCATGATTAAACATAATAGACATTCGTTGTCTCTTATATTTAACAGCATATGTTTAGAAAATTACTTGCTGCCTCCATATACTAAATTTAAGTTACATGATGGCGCAGCATTAAATGATCCTACGACGTTTAGAACGGCTCATGATTAAACATAATAGACATTCATTGTCTCTTATATTTAACAGCATATGTTTAGAAAATTACTTGCTGCCTCCATATACTAAATTTAATTTACATGATGGCGCAGCATTAAATGATCCTACGACGTTTAGAACGGCTCATGATTAAACATAATAGACATTCATTGTCTCTTATATTTAACAGCATATGTTTAGGAAATTACTTGCTGCCTCCATATACTAAATTTAAGTTACATGATGGCGCAGCATTAAATGATCCTACGACGTTTAGAATTGCTCATAATTAAACATAATAGACATTCATTGTCTCTTATATTTAACAGCATATGTTTAGGAAACTACTTGCTGCCTCCATATTCTAAATTTAAGTTACATGATGGCGCAGCATTAAATGATCCTACGACGTTTAGAACGGCTCATGATTAAACATAATAGACATTCGTTGTCTCTTATATTTAACAGCATATGTTTAGGAAAATTACTTGCTGCCTCCATATACTAAATTTAAGTTACATGATGGCGCAGCATTAAATGATCCTACGACGTTTAGAACGGCTCATGATTAAACATAATAGACATTCATTGTCTCTTATATTTAACAGCATATGTTTAGAAAATTACTTGCTGCCTCCATATACTAAATTTAATTTACATGATGGCGCAGCATTAAATGATCCTACGACGTTTAGAACGGTCTACGATTAAACATAATAGACATTCATTGTCTCTTATATTTAACAGCATATGTTTAGAAAATTACTTGCTGCCTCCATATACTAAATTTAAGTTACATGATGGCGCAGCATTAAATGATCCTACGACGTTTAGAACGGCTCATAATTAAACATAATAGACATTCATTGTCTCTTATATTTAACAGCATATGTTTAGAAACTACTTCGTTGCCTCCATATTCTAAATTTAAGCCATATGATGGCGCAGCATTAAATGATCCTACGACGTTTAGAACGGCTCATGATTAAACATAATAGACATTCGTTGTCTCTTATATTTAACAGCATATGTTTAGAAAATTACTGGTTGCCCATATACTAAATTTAAGTTACATGATGGCGGCGTTAATAAAATGATCCTACGACGTTTAGAACGGCTCATAATTAAACATAATAGACATTCATTGTCTCATATTTAACAGCATATGTTTAGAAAATTACTTGCCGCTCCATATACTAAATTTAAGTTACATGATGGCGCAGCATTAAATGATCCTACGACGTTTAGAACGGCTCATGATTAAACATAATAGACATTCATTGTCTCTTATATTTAACAGCATATGTTTAGAAAATTACTTGCTGCCTCCATATACTAAATTTAAGTTACATGATGGCGCAGCATTAAATGATCCTACGACGTTTAGAACGGCTCATGATTAAACATAATAGACATTCGTTGTCTCTTATATTTAACAGCATATGTTTAGAAAATTACTTGCTGCCTCCATATACTAAATTTAAGTTACATGATGGCGCAGCATTAAATGATCCTACGACGTTTAGAACGGCTCATAATTAAACATAATAGAGTATTCATTGTCTCATATTTAACAGCATATGTTTAGAAAATTACTTGCTGCCTCCATATACTAAATTTAAGTTACATGATGGCGCAGCATTAAATGATCCTACGACGTTTAGAACGGCTCATAATTAAACATAATAGACATTCATTGTCTCTTATATTTAACAGCATATGTTTAGAAAACTACTTGCTGCCTCCATATTCTAAATTTATATTACATGATGGCGCAGCATTAAATGATCCTACGACGTTTAGAACGGCTCATGATTAAACATAATAGACATTCATTGTCTCTTATATTTAACAGCATATGTTTAGAAAATTGTTTCTCCCGCTCCATATACTAAATTTAAGCTACATGATGGCGCAGCATTAAATGATCCTACGACGTTTAGAATTTGCTCATGATTAAACATAATAGACATTCATTGTCTCTTATATTTAACAGCATATGTTTAGAAAATTACTTGCTGCCTCCATATACTAAATTTAAGTTACATGATGGCGCAGCATTAAATGATCCTACGACGTTTAGAACGGTCATGATTAAACATAATAGACATTCATTTATTGTCTCTTTATATTTAATACATATGTTTAGAAAATTACTTGCTGCCTCCATATACTAAATTTAAGTTACATGATGGCGCAGCATTAAATGATCCTACGACGTTTAGAATTGGCTCATAATTAAACATAATAGACATTCATTGTCTCTTATATTTAACAGCATATGTTTAGAAAATTACTTGCTGCCTCCATATACTAAATTTAAGTTACATGATGGCGCAGCATTAAATGATCCTACGACGTTTAGAACGGCTCATAATTAAACATAATAGACATTCATTTTCTCTTATATTTAACAGCATATGTTTAGAAAACTACTTGCTGCCTCCATATTCTAAATTTAAGTTACATGATGGCGCAGCATTAAATGATCCTACGACGTTTAGAACGGTTTCATGATTAAACATAATAGACATTCATTGTCTCTTATATTTAACAGCATATGTTTAGAAAATTATCTCCTGCCTCCATATACTAAATTTAAGTTATGAAGTTATTACATTAAATGATCCTACGACGTTTAGAATTAAGTTCATGATTAAACATAATAGACATTCATTGTCTCTTATATTTAACAGCATATGTTTAGAAAATTACTTGCTGCCTCCATATACTAAATTTAAGTTACATGATGGCGCAGCATTAAATGATCCTACGACGTTTAGAACGGCTCATGATTAAACATAATAGACATTCATTGTCTCTTATATTTAACAGCATATGTTTAGAAAATTACTTGCTGCCTCCATATACTAAATTTATTATGATGATGGCGCAGCATTAAATGATCCTACGACGTTTAGAACGGCTCATAATTAAACATAATAGACATTCATTGTCTCTTATATTTAACAGCATATGTTTAGGAAAACTACTTGCTGCCTCCATATTCTAAATTTAAGTTACATGATGGCGCAGCATTAAATGATCCTACGACGTTTAGAACGGCTCATGATTAAACATAATAGACATTCGTCTCTGTATTTAACAGCATATTAGAAAATTACTTGCTGCCTCCATATACTAAATTTAAGTTACATGATGGCGCAGCATTAAATGATCCTACGACGTTTAGAACGGCCTTCATGATTAAACATAATAGACATTCATTGTCTCTTATATTTAACAGCATATGTTTAGAAAATTACTTGCTGCCTCCATATACTAAATTTGGGTTACATGATGGCGCAGCATTAAATGATCCTACGACGTTTAGAACGGCTCATGATTAAACATAATAGACATTCGTTGTCTCTTATATTTAACAGCATATGTTTAGAAAATTACTTGCTGCCTCCATATACTAAATTTAAGTTACATGATGGCGCAGCATTAAATGATCCTACGACGTTTAGAACGGCTCATAATTAAACATAATAGACATTGTCTCATATTTAACAGCATATGTTTAGAAAATTAATTGTTGCTTCATATACTAAATTTAAGTTACATGATGGCGCAGCATTAAATGATCCTACGACGTTTAGAACGACCATGATTAAACATAATAGACATTCATTGTCTCTTATATTTAACAGCATATGTTTAGAAAATTACTTGCTGCCTCCATATACTAAATTTAAGTTACATGATGGCGCAGCATTAAATGATCCTACGACGTTCAGAAGGGCCTATGATTAAACATAATAGACATTCATTGTCTCTTATATTTAACAGCTTATGTTTAGAAAATTACTTGCTGCCTCCATATACTAAATTTAAGTTACATGATGGCGCAGCATTAAATGATCCTACGACGTTTAGAACGGCTCATGATTAAACATAATAGACATTCATTGTCTCTTATATTTAAAAAAGCATATGTTTAGAAACTTACTTGATGCCTCCATATACTACCTTGCTACAGTATGATGGCGCAACATTAAATGATCCTACGACGTTTAGAACGGCTCATGATTAAACATAATAGACATTCATTGTCTCTTATATTTAACAGCATATGTTTAGAAAATTACTTGCCGCCTCCATATACTAAATTTAAGTTACATGATGGCGCAGCATCAAATGATCCTACGACGTTTAGAACGGCTCATGATTAAACATAATAGACATTCATTGTCTCTTATATTTAACAGCATATGTTTAGAAAATTATTTGCTGCCTCCATATACTAAATTTAAGTTACATGATGCCGCAGCATTAAATGATCCTACGATGTTTAGAACGGCTCATGATTAAACATAATAGACATTCATTGTCTCTTATATTTAACAGCATATGTTTAGAAAATTATTTGCTGCCTCCATATACTAAATTTAAGTTACATGATGCCGCAGCATTAAATGATCCTACGACGTTTAGAACGGCTCATAATTAAACATAATAGACATTCATTGTCTCTTATATTTAACAGCATATGTTTAGAAAATTACTTGCTGCCTCCATATACTAAATTTAATTTACATGATGCCGCAGCATTAAATGATCCTACGACGTTCAGAAGGGCTCATGATTAAACATAATAGACATTCATTGTCTCTTATATTTAACAGCTTATGTTCAGAAAATTACTTGCTGCCTCCATATACTAAATTTAAGTTACATGATGGCGCAGCATTAAATGATCCTACGACGTTTAGAACGGCTCATGATTAAACATAATAGACATTCATTGTCTCTTATATTTAACAGTATATGTTTAGAAAATTACTTGTTGCCTCCATATACTAAATTTAAGTTACATGATTGCGCAGCATTAAATGATACTACGACGTTTAGAACGGCTCATGATTAAACATAATAGACATTCATTGTCTCTTATATTTAACAGCATATGTTTAGAAAATTACTTGCTGCCTCCATATACTAAATTTAAGTTACATGATGGCGCAGCATTAAATGATCCTACGACGTTTAGAACGGCTCATGATTAAACATAATAGACATTCGTTGTCTCTTATATTTAACAGCATATGTTTAGAAAATTACTTGCTGCCTCCATATACTAAATTTAAGTTACATGATGCCGCAGCATTAAATGATCCTACGACGTTTAGAACGGCTCATGATTAAACATAATAGACATTCATTGTCTTATATTTAACAGCATATGTTTAGAAAATTACTTGCTGCCTCCATATACTAAATTTAAGTTACATGATGGCGCAGCATTAAATGATCCTACGACGTTTAGACCGGCTCATGATTAAACTTAATAGACATTCATTGTCTCTTATATTTAACAGCAGATGTTTAGCAAATTACTTGCTGCCTCCATATACTAAATTTAAGTTACATGATGGCGCAGCATTAAATGATCCTACGACGTTCAGAAGGGCACATGATTAAACATAATAGACATTCATTGTCTCTTATATTTAACAGCTTATGTTTAGAAAATTACTTGCTGCCTCCATATACTAAATTTAAGTTACATGATGGCGCAGCATTAAATGATCCTACGACGTTTAGAACGGCTCATGATTAAACATAATAGACATTCATTGTCTCTTATATTTAACAGCATATGTTTAGAAAATTACTTGCTGCCTCCATATACTAAATTTAAGTTACATGATGGCGCAGCATTAAATGATCCTACGACGTTCAGAAGGGCTCATGATTAAACATAATAGACATTCATTGTCTCTTATATTTAACAGCTTATGTTTAGAAAATTACTTGCTGCCTCCATATACTAAATGTAAGTTACATGATGGCGCAGCATTAAATGATCCTACGACGTTTAGACCGGCTCATGATTAAACTTAATAGACATTCATTGTCTCTTATATTTAACAGCATATGTTTAGAAAATTACTTGCTGCCTCCATATACTAAATTTAAGTTACATGATGGCGCAGCATTAAATGATCCTACGACGTTTAGACCGGCTCATGATTAAACTTAATAGACATTCATTGTCTCTTATATTTAACAGCATATGTTTAGCAAATTACTTGCTGCCTCCATATACTAAATTTAAGTTACATGATGGCGCAGCATTAAATGATCCTACGACGTTCAGAAGGGCTCATGATTAAACATAATAGACATTCATTGTCTCTTATATTTAACAGCATATGTTTAGAAAATTACTTGCTGCCTCCATATACTAAATTTAAGTTACATGATGCCGCAGCATTAAATGATCCTACGACGTTTAGAACGGCTCATGATTAAACTTAATAGACATTCATTGTCTCTTATATTTAACAGCATATGTTTAGAAAATTACTTGCTGCCTCCATATACTAAATTTAAGTTACATGATGGCGCAACATTAAATGATCCTACGACGTTTAGAACGGCTCATGATTAAACATAATAGACATTCATTTTCTCTTATATTTAACAGCTTATGTTTAGAAAATTACTTGCTGCCTCCATATACTAAATTTAAGTTACATGATGGCGCAGCATTAAATGATCCTACGACGTTTAGATCGGCTCATAATTAAACATAATAGACATTCATTGCTACCCTTATATTTAACAGCATATGTTTAGAAAATTACTTGCCTCCATATACTAAATTTAAGTTACATGATGGCGCAACATTAAATGATCCTACGACGTTTAGAACGGCTCATGACGTTATATGACATTCATTTTCTTATATTTAACAGTTTATGTTTAGAAAATTACTTGCTGCCTCCATATACTAAATTTAAGTTACATGATGGCGCAACATTAAATGATCCTACGACGTTTAGAACGGCTCATGATTAAACATAATAGACATTCATTTTCTCTTATATTTAACAGCTTATGTTTAGAAAAAATTACTTGGTTGCCTCCATATACTAAATTTAAGTTACATGATGCCGCAGCATTAAATGATCCTACGACGTTTAGAACGGCTCATGATTAAACATAATAGACATTCATTTTTCTTTATATTTAACAGCTTATGTTTAGAAAATTACTTGCTGCCTCCATATACTAAATTTAAGTTACATGATGGCGCAACATTAAATGATCCTACGACGTTTAGAACGGCTCATGATTAAACATAATAGACATTCATTTTCTTTATATTTAACAGCTTATGTTTAGAAATTACTTTGCTGCCTCCATATACTAAATTTAAGTTACATGATGGCGCAACATTAAATGATCCTACGACGTTTAGAACGGCTCATGATTAAACATAATAGACATTCATTTTCTCTTATATTTAACAGCTTATGTTTAGAAAATTACTTGTTGCCTCCATATACTAAATTTAAGTTACATGATGGCGCAACATTAAATGATCCTACGACGTTTAGAACGGCTCATGATTAAACATAATAGACATTCATTTTCTTTATATTTAACAGCTTATGTTTAGAAAATTACTTTGCTGCCTCCATATACTAAATTTAAGTTACATGATGCCGCAGTATTAAATGATCCTACGACGTTTAGAACGGCTCATGATTAAACATAATAGACATTCATTCTTTTCATATTTAACAAAGCTTATGTTTAGAAAATTACTTGCTGCCTCCATATACTAAATTTAAGTTACATGATGGCGCAGCATTAAATGATCCTACGACGTTTAGAACGGCTCATAATTAAACATAATAGACATTCATTTTCTCTTATATTTAACAGCTTATATTTAGAAAATTACTTGTTGCCTCCATACTAAATTTAAGTTATCGATGCGAAAGCATTAAATGATCCTACGACGTTTAGAACGGCTCATAATTAAACATAATAGACATTCATTTATATTTAACAGCATATGTTTAGAAAATTACTTGCTGCCTCCATATACTAAATTTAAAGTTACATGATGGCGCAGCATTAAATGATCCTACGACGTTCAGAAGTACCATGATTAAACATAATAGACATTCATTGTCTCTTATATTTAACAGCATATGTTTAGAAAATTACTTGTTGCCTCCATATACTAAATTTGGTTATGTTGATGCAGCATTAAATGATCCTACGACGTTTAAACGGCTCGCTATTTTCAAACTTATCAGACATTCATTGTCTCTTATATTTAACAGCATATGTTTAGAAAATTACTTGCTGCCTCCATATACTAAATTTAAGTTGGCATGATGGCGCAGCATTAAATGATCCTACGACGTTTAGAACGGCTCATGATTAAACATAATAGACATTCATTTTTCTTATATTTAACAGCTTATGTTTAGAAAATTACTTTGCTGCCTCCATACTAAATTTAAGTTACATGATGGCGCAGCATTAAATGATCCTACGACGTTTAGAACGGTTTCATAATTAAACATAATAGACATTCATTGGTTCCTTATATTTAACAGCATATGTTTAGAAAATTACTTGCTGCCTCCATATACTAAATTTAAGTTACATGATGGCGCAGCATTAAATGATCCTACGACGTTCAGAAGGCTCATGATTAAACATAACAGATACATTTATTGTCTCTTATATTTAACAGCATATGTTTAGAAAATTACTTGCTGCCTCCATATACTAAATTTAAGTTACATGATGCCGCAGCATTAAATGAACCTACGACGTTTAGAACGCTCATGATTAAACTTAATAGACATTCATTGTCTCTTATATTTAACAGCATATGTTTAGAAAATTACTTGCTGCCTCCATATACTAAATTTAAGTTACATGACATTTACAGCATTAAATGATCCTACGACGTTTAGAACGGCTCATAATTAAACATAATAGACATTCATTGTCTCTTATATTTAACAGCATATGTTTAGAAAATTACTTGCTGCCTCCATATAATAAATTTAAGTTACATGATGGCGTGGCATTAAATGATCCTACGACGTTTAGAACGGCTCATAATTAAACATAATAGACATTCATTGTCTCTTATATTTAACAGCATATGTTTAGAAACTTACTGCTGCCTCCATATACTAAATTTAAGTTACATGATGGCGCAGCATTAAATGATCCTACGACGTTTAGAACGGCTCATGATTAAACATAATAGACATTCGTTGTCTCTTATATTTAACAGTATATGTTTAGAAATTACTTGCTGCCTCCATACTAAATTTAAGTTACATGATGGCGCAGTATTAAATGATCCTACGACGTTTAGAACGGTCATGATTAAACATAATAGACATTCATTGTCTCTTATATTTAACAGTATATGTTTAGAAAATTACTTGCTGCCCATAATAAATTTAAGTTACATGATGCCGCAGCATTAAATGATCCTACGACGTTTAGAACGGCTCATGATTAAACATAATAGACATTCATTGTCTCTTATATTTAAGAGCATATGTTTAGAAAATTACTTGCTGCCTCCATATACAAAATTTAAGTTACATGATGGCGCAGCATTAAATGATCCTACGACGTTTAGGACGGCTCATGATTAAACATAATAGACATTCATTTTCTTATATTTAAGAGCATATGTTTAGAAATTACTTGCTGTTCTTCCATATACTAAATTTAAGTTACATGATGGCGCAGCATTAAATGATCCTACGACGTTTAGAACGGCTCATGATTAAACATAATAGACATTTATTGTCTCTTATATTTAACAGCATATGTTTAGAAAATTACTTGCTGCCTCCATATACTAAATTTAAGTTACATGATGCCGCAGCATTAAATGATACTACGACGTTTAGAACGGTTTCCATGATTAAACATAATAGACATTCATTGGCTCCTATATTTAACAGCTTAGAAAAATTACTTGCTGCCTCCATATACTAAATTTAAGTTACATGATGGCGCAGCATTAAATGATCCTACGACGTTCAGAAGGGCTCATGATTAAACATAATAGACATTGTCTCTTATATTTAACAGCATATGTTTAGAAAATTACTGCCGCCTCCATATACTAAATTTATTACATGATGCCGCAGCATTAAATGATACTACGACGTTTAGAACGGCTCATGATTAAACTTAATAGACATTCATTGTCTCAGGTATTTAACAGCATATGTTTAGAAAATTACTTCTATGCCTCCATATACTAAATTTAAGTTACAGATGGCGCAGCATTAAATGATCCTACGACGTTTAGAACGGTTTCCATAATTAAACATAATAGACATTCATTGTCTCTTATATTTAACAGCATATGTTTAGAAAATTACTTGCTGCCTCCATATACTAAATTTAAGTTACATGATGGCGCAGCATTAAATGATCCTACGACTTTAGAACGGCTCATAATTAAACATAATAGACATTCATTGTCTCTTATATTTAAGAGCATATGTTTAGAAATTTACTTGCTGCCTCCATATACTAAATTTAAGTTACATGATGGCGCAGCATTAAATGATCCTACGACGTTTAGAACGGCTCATGATTAAACATAATAGACATTCGTTGTCTCTTATATTTAACAGTATATGTTTAGAAAATTACTTGCTGCCTCCATATACTAAATTTAAGTTACATGATGGCGCAGTATTAAATGATCCTACGACGTTTAGAACGGCTCATGATTAAACATAATAGACATTCATTGTCTCTTATATTTAACAGTATATGTTTAGAAAATTACTTGCTGCCTCCATATACTAAATTTAAGTTACATGATGCCGAAGCATTAAATGATCCTACGACGTTTAGAACGGCTCATGATTAAACATAATAGACATTCATTGTCTCTTATATTTAAGAGCATATGTTTAGAAAATTACTTGCTGCCTCCATATACAAAATTTAAGTTACATGATGGCGCAGCATTAAATGATCCTACGACGTTTAGGACGGCTCATGATTAAACATAATAGACATTCATTGTCTCTTATATTTAAGAGCATATGTTTAGAAAATTACTTGCTGCCTCCATATACTAAATTTAAGTTACATGATGGCGCAGCATTAAATGATCCTACGACGTTTAGAACGGCTCATGATTAAACATAATAGACATTCATTGTCTCTTATATTTAACAGCATATGTTTAGAAAATTACTTGCTGCCTCCATATACTAAATTTAAGTTACATGATGGCGCAGCATTAAATGATCCTACGACGTTCAGAAGGGCTCATGATTAAACATAATAGACATTTATTGTCTCTTATATTTAACAGCATATGTTTAGAAAATTACTTGCTGCCTCCATATACTAAATTTAAGTTACATGATGCCGCAGCATTAAATGATCCTACGACGTTTAGAACGGCTCATGATTAAACTTAATAGACATTCATTGTCTCTTATATTTAACAGCATATGTTTAGAAAATTACTTGCTGCCTCCATATACTAAATTTAAGTTACATGATGGCGCAGCATTAAATGATCCTACGACGTTTAGAACGGCTCATAATTAAACATAATAGACATTCATTGTCTCTTATATTTAACAGCATATGTTTAGAAAATTACTTGCTGCCTCCATATACTAAATTTAAGTTACATGATGGCGCAGCATTAAATGATCCTACGACGTTTAGAACGGCTCATAATTAAACATAATAGACATTCATTGTCTCTTATATTTAACAGCATATGTTTAGAAACTTACTTGCTGCCTCCATATACTAAATTTAAGTTACATGATGGCGCAGCATTAAATGATCCTACGACGTTTAGAACGGCTCATGATTAAACATAATAGACATTCGTTGTCTCTTATATTTAACAGTATATGTTTAGAAAATTACTTGCTGCCTCCATATACTAAATTTAAGTTACATGATGGCGCAGTATTAAATGATCCTACGACGTTTAGAACGGCTCATGATTAAACATAATAGACATTCATTGTCTCTTATATTTAACAGTATATGTTTAGAAAATTACTTGCTGCCTCCATATACTAAATTTAAGTTACATGATGCCGCAGCATGAAATGAACCTACGACGTTTAGAACGGCTCATGATTAAACATAATAGACATTCATTGTCTCTTATATTTAAGAGCATATGTTTAGAAAATTACTTGCTGCCTCCATATACAAAATTTAAGTTACATGATGGCGCAGCATTAAATGATCCTACGACGTTTAGGACGGCTCATGATTAAACATAATAGACATTCATTGTCTCTTATATTTAAGAGCATATGTTTAGAAAATTACTTGCTACCTCCATATACTAAATTTAAGTTACATGATGGCGCAGCAGTAAATGATCCTACGACGTTTAGAACGGCTCATGTTTAAACATAATAGACATTTATTGTCTCTTATATTTAACAGCATATGTTTAGAAAATTACTTGCTGCCTCCATATACTAAATTTAAGTTACATGATGCCGCAGCATTAAATGATACTACGACGTTTAGAACGGCTCATGATTAAACATAATAGACATTCATTGTCTCTTATATTTAACAGCTTATGTTTAGAAAATTACTTGCTGCCTCCATATACTAAATTTAAGTTACATGATGGCGCAGCATTAAATGATCCTACGACGTTCAGAAGGGCTCATGATTAAACATAATAGACATTTATTGTCTCTTATATTTAACAGCATATGTTTAGAAAATTACTTGCTGCCTCCATATACTAAATTTAAGTTACATGATGCCGCAGCATTAAATGATCCTACGACGTTTAGAACGGCTCATGATTAAACTTAATAGACATTCATTGTCTCTTATATTTAACAGCATATGTTTAGAAAATTACTTGCTGCCTCCATATACTAAATTTAAGTTACATGATGGCGCAGCATTAAATGATCCTACGACGTTTAGAACGGCTCATAATTAAACATAATAAACATTCATTGTCTCTTATATTTAACAGCATATATTTAGAAACTTACTTGCTGCCTCCATATACTAAATTTAAGTTACATGATGGCGCAGCATTAAATGATCCTACGACGTTTAGAACGGCTCATGATTAAACATAATAGACATTCGTTGTCTCTTATATTTAACAGTATATGTTTAGAAAATTACTTGCTGCCTCCATATACTAAATTTAAGTTACATGATGGCGCAGTATTAAATGATCCTACGACGTTTAGAACGGCTCATGATTAAACATAATAGACATTCATTGTCTCTTATATTTAACAGTATATGTTTAGAAAATTACTTGCTGCCTCCATATACTAAATTTAAGTTACATGATGCCGCAGCATTAAATGATCCTACGACGTTTAGAACGGCTCATGATTAAACATAATAGACATTCATTGTCTCTTATATTTAAGAGCATATGTTTAGAAAATTACTTGCTGCCTCCATATACAATATTTAAGTTACATGATGGCGCAGCATTAAATGATCCTACGACGTTTAGCACGGCTCATGATTAAACATAATAGACATTCATTGTCTCTTATATTTAAGAGCATATGTTTAGAAGATTACTTGCCGCTCATACTAAATTTAAGTTACATGATGGCGCAGCATTAAATGATCCTACGACGTTTAGAACGGCTCATGATTAAACATAATAGACATTCATTGTCTCTTATATTTAACAGCATATGTTTAGAAAATTACTTGCTGCCTCCATATACTAAATTTAAGTTACATGATGGCGCAACATTAAATGATCCTACGACGTTTAGAACGGCTCATGATTAAACATAATAGACATTCATTGTCTCTTATATTTAACAGCATATGTTTAGAAAATTACTTGCTGCCTCCATATACTAAATTTAAGTTACATGATGGCGCAGCATTAAATCATCCTACGACGTTTAGAACGGCTCATGATTAAACATAATAGACATTCATTGTCTCTTATATTTAACAGCATATGTTTAGAAAATTACTTGGTTGCCTCCATATACTAAATTTAAGTTACATGATGCCGCAGCATTAAATGATCCTACGACGTTTAGAACGCTCATGATTAAACATAATAGACATTTATTGTCTCTTATATTTAACAGCATATGTTTAGAAAATTACTTGCTGCCTCCATATACTAAATTTAAGTTACATGATGCCGCAGCATTAAATGATCCTACGATGTTTAGAACGGCTCATGATTAAACATGATAGACATTCATTGTCTCTTATATTTAACAGCATATGTTTAGGAAAATTACTTGTTGCCTCCATATACTAAATTTAAGTTACATGATACCGCAGCGTTAAATGATCCTACGACGTTTAGAACGGCTCATGATTAAACATGATAGACATTCATTGTCTCTTATATTTAACAGCATATGTTTAGAAAATTACTTGCTGCCTCCATATACTAAATTTAAGTTACATGATGGCGCAGCATTAAATGATCCTACGACGTTTAGAACGGCTCATGATTAAACATAATAGACATTCACTGTCTCTTATATTTAAGAGCATATGTTTAGAAAATTACTTGCTGCCTCCATATACAAAATTTAAGTTACATGATACCGCAGCGTTAAATGATCCTACGACGTTTAGAACGGCTCATGATTAAACATGATAGACATTCATTGTCTCTTATATTTAACAGCATATGTTTAGAAAATTACTTGCAGCCTCCATATACAAAATTTAAGTTACATGATACCGCAGCGTTAAATGATCCTACGACGTTTAGAACGGCTCATGATTAAACATGATAGACATTCATTGTCTCTTATATTTAACAGCATATGTTTAGAAAATTATTTGTTGCCTCCATATACTAAATTTAAGTTACATGATGGCGCAGCATTAAATGATCCTACGACGTTTAGAACGGCTCATGATTAAACATAATAGACATTCATTGTCTCTTATATTTAAGAGCATATGCTTAGGAAAATTACTTGCTGCCTCCATATACAAAATTTAAGTTACATGATACTGCAGCGTTAAATGATCCTACGACGTTTAGAACGGCTCATGATTAAACATGATAGACATTCATTGTCTCTTATATTTAACAGCATATGTTTAGAAAATTACTTGCAGCCTCCATATACAAAATTTAAGTTACATGATGGCGCAGCATTAAATGATCCTACGACGTTTAGAACGGCTCATGATTAAACATAATAGACATTCATTGTCTCTTATATTTAACAGCATATGTTTAGAAAATTACTTGCTGCCTCCATATACTAAATTTAAGTTACATGATGGCGCAGCATTAAATGATCCTACGACGTTTAGAACGGCTCATGATTAAACATAATAGACATTCATTGTCTCTTATATTTAAGAGCATATGTTTAGAAAATTACTTGCTGCCTCCATATACAAAATTTAAGTTACATGATGGCGCAGCATTAAATGATCCTACGACGTTTAGGGATTTGCTCATGATTAAACATAATAGACATTCATTGTCTCTTATATTTAACACCTTATGTTTAGAAAATTACTTGCTGCCTCCATATACTAAATTTAAGTTACATGATGGCGCAGCATTAAATGATCCTACGACGTTTAGAACGGCTCATGATTAAACATAATAGACATTCATTGTCTCTTATATTTAACACCTTATGTTTAGAAAATTACTTGCTGCCTCCATATACTAAATTTAAGTTACATGATGGCGCAGCATTAAATGATCCTACGACGTTTAGAACGGCTCATGATTAAACATAATAGACATTCATTGTCTCTTATATTTAACAGCATATGTTTAGGAAATTACTTGCTGCCTCCATATACTAAATTTAGCATGATGGCGCAGCATTAAATGATCCTACGACGTTTAGAACGGCTCATGATTAAACATAATAGACATTCATTGTTCCTTATATTTAACAGCATATGTTTAGAAAATTACTTGCTGCCTCCATATACTAAATTTAAGTTACATGATCGCGCAGCATTAAATGATCCTACGACGTTCAGAAGGGCTCATGTTTAAACATAATAGACATTCATTGTCTCTTATATTTAACAGCTTATGTTTAGAAAATTACTTGCTGCCTCCATATACTAAATTTAAGTTACATGATGGCGCAGCATTAAATGATCCTACGACGTTTAGAACGGCTCATGATTAAACATAATAGACATTCATTGTCTCTTATATTTAACAGCATATGTTTAGAAAATTACTTGCTGCCTCCATATACTAAATTTAAGTTACATGATGGCGCAGCATTAAATGATCCTACGACATTTAGAACGGCTCATGATTAAACATAATAGACATTCGTTGTCTCTTATATTTAACTGCTTATGTTTAGAAAATTACTTGCTGCCTCCATATACTAAATTTATTTTACATGATGGCGCAGCATTAAATGATCCTACGACGTTTAGAACGGCTCATGATTAAACATAATAGACATTCATTGTTTCTTATATTTAACAGCATATGTTTAGAAAATTACTTGCTGCCTCCATATACTAAATTTAAGTAACATGATGGCGCAGCATTAAATGATCCTACGACATTTAGAACGGCTCATGATTAAACATAATAGACATTCGTTGTCTCTTATATTTAACAGCATATGTTTAGAAAATTACTTGCTGCCTCCATATACTAAATTTAATTTACATGATGCCGCAGCATTAAATGATCCTACGACATTTAGAACGGCTCATGATTAAACATAATAGACATTCATTGTCTCTTATATTTAACAGCATATGTTTAGAAAATTACTTGCTGCCTCCATATACTAAATTTAAGTTACATGATGCCGCAGCATTAAATGATCCTACGACGTTTAGAACGGCTCATGATTAAACATAATAGACATTTATTGTCTCTTATATTTAACAGCATATGTTTAGAAAATTACTTGCTGCCTCCATATATTAAATTTAAGTTACATGATGCCGCAGCATTAAATGATCCTACGACGTTTAGAACGGCTCATGATTAAACATGATAGACATTCATTGTCTCTTA
This sequence comes from Ascarosepion bandense, assembly GCA_037127315.1. Classification (NCBI taxonomy): domain Eukaryota; kingdom Metazoa; phylum Mollusca; class Cephalopoda; order Sepiida; family Sepiidae; genus Ascarosepion; species Ascarosepion bandense. The sequence continues at coordinate 747,555 of JBBBDQ010029369.1, read as the reverse complement.
TATTTAATAGCATATGTTTAGAAAATTACTTGTTGCCTCCATATACTAAATTTAAGTTACATGATACCGCAGCGTTAAATGATCCTACGACGTTTAGAACGGCTCATGATTAAACATGATAGACATTCATTGTCTCTTATATTTAACAGCATATGTTTAGAAAATTACTTGCTGCCTCCATATACTAAATTTAAGTTACATGATGGCGCAGCATTAAATGATCCTACGACGTTTAGAACGGCTCATGATTAAACATAATAGACATTCACTGTCTCTTATATTTAAGAGCATATGTTTAGAAAATTACTTGCTGCCTCCATATACAAAATTTAAGTTACATGATACCGCAGCGTTAAATGATCCTACGACGTTTAGAACGGCTCATGATTAAACATGATAGACATTCATTGTCTCTTATATTTAACAGCATATGTTTAGAAAATTACTTGCAGCCTCCATATACAAAATTTAAGTTACATGATACCGCAGCGTTAAATGATCCTACGACGTTTAGAACGGCTCATGTTTAAACATGATAGACATTCATTGTCTCTTATATTTAACAGCATATGTTTAGAAAATTACTTGTTGCCTCCATATACTAAATTTAAGTTACATGATGGCGCAGCATTAAATGATCCTACGACGTTTAGAACGGCTCATGATTAAACATAATAGACATTCATTGTCTCTTATATTTAACAGCATATGTTTAGAAAATTACTTGCTGCCTCCATATACTAAATTTAAGTTACATGATGGCGCAGCATTAAATGATCCTACGACGTTTAGAACGGCTCATGATTAAACATAATAGACATTCATTGTCTCTTATATTTAAGAGCATATGTTTAGAAAATTACTTGCTGCCTCCATATACAAAATTTAAGTTACATGATACCGCAGCGTTAAATGATCCTACGACGTTTAGAACAGCTCATGATTAAACATGATAGACATTCATTGTCTCTTATATTTAACAGCATATGTTTAGAAAATTACTTGCAGCCTCCATATACAAAATTTAAGTTACATACGGTAAACAGCATTAAATGATCCTACGACGTTTAGAACGGCTCGTGATTAAACATAATAGACATTCATTGTCTCTTATGACACAATAACAGCATATGTTTAGAAAATTACTTGCTGCCTCCATATACTAAATTTAAGTTACATGATGGCGCAGCATTAAATGATCCTACGACGTTTAGAACGGCTCATGATTAAACATAATAGACATTCATTGTCTCTTATATTTAAGAGCATATGTTTAGAAAATTACTTGCTACCTCCATATACAAAATTTAAGTTACATGATAGCGCAGCATTAAATGATCCTACGACGTTTAGGACGGCTCATGATTAAACATAATAGACATTCATTGTCTCTTATATTTAACACCTTATGTTTAGAAAATTACTTGCTGCCTCCATATATACTAAATTTAAGTTACATGATGGCGCAGCATTAAATGATCCTACGACGTTTAGAACGGCTCATGATTAAACATAATGAACATTCATTGTCTCTTATATTTAACAGCATATGTTTAGAAAATTACTTGCTGCCTCCATATACTAAATTTAAGTTACATGATGGCGCAGCATTAAATGATCCTACGACGTTTAGGACGGCTCATGATTAAACATAATAGACATTCATTGTCTCTTATATTTAACAGCATATGTTTAGAAAATTACTTGCTGCCTCCATATACTAAATTTAAGTTACATGATCGCGCAGCATTAAATGATCCTACGACATTCAGAAGGGCTCATGTTTAAACATAATAGACATTCATTGTCTCTTATATTTAACAGCTTATGTTTAGAAAATTACTTGCTGCCTCCATATACTAAATTTAAGTTACATGATGGCGCAGCAAATGATCCTACGACGTTTAGAACGGCTCATGATTAAACATAATAGACATTCATTGCCTCTTATATTTAACAGCATATGTTTAGAAAATTACTTGCTGCCTCCATATACTAAATTTAAGTTACATGATGGCGCAGCATTAAATGATCCTACGACGTTTAGAACGGCTCATGATTAAACATAATAGACATTCATTGTCTCTTATATTTAACAGCATATGTTTAGAAAATTACTTGCTGCCTCCATATACTAAATTTAAGTTACATGAATCACTTACCAGCATTAAATGATCCTACGACGTTCAAGAAGGGCTCATGTTTAAACATAATAGACATTCATTGTCTCTTATATTTAACGGCTTATGTTTAGAAAATTACTTGCTGCCTCCATATACTAAATTTAAGTTACATGATGGCGCAGCATTAAATGATCCTACGACGTTTAGACGGCTCATGATTAAACATAATAGACATTCATTGCCTCTTATATTTAACAGCATATGTTTAGAAAATTACTTATACCTCCATATACTAAATTTAAGTTACATGATGGCGCAGCATTAAATGATCCTACGACATTTAGAACGGCTCATGATTAAACATAATGAACATTCGTTGTCTCTTATATTTAACTGCTTATGTTTAGAAAATTACTTGCTGCCTCCATATACTAAATTTATTTTACATGATGGCGCAGCATTAAATGATCCTACGACGTTTAGAACGGCTCATGATTAAACATAATGAACTTCATTGTTTCTTATATTTAACTGCTTATATGTTTAGAAAATTACTTGCTGCTATCCCATACTAAATTTTAAGTAACATGATGGCGCAGCATTAAATGATCTACGACATTTAGAACTTGTCATGATTAAACATAATAGACATTCGTTGTCTCTTATATTTAACAGCATATGTTTAGAAAATTACTTCTGCCTCCATATACTAAATTTAATTTACATGATGCCGCAGCATTAAATGATCCTACGACATTTAGAACGGCTCATGATTAAACATAATAGACATTCATTGTCTCTTATATTTAACAGCATATGTTTAGAAAATTACTTGTTGCCTCCATATACAAAATTTAAGTTACATGATGGCGCAGCATTAAATGATCCTACAACGTTTAGAACGGCTCATGATTAAACATAATAGACATTCATTTTCTCTTATATTTAACAGCATATGTTTAGAAAATTACTTGCTGCCTCCATATACTAAATTTAAGTTACATGATGGCGCAGCATGAAATGATCCTACGACGTTTAGATCGGCTCATGATTAAACATAATAGACATTCATTGTCTCTTATATTTAACAGCTTATGTTTAGAAAATTACTTGCTGCCTCCATATACTAAATTTAAGTTACATGATGGCGCAGCATTAAATGATCCTACGACGTTTAGAACGGCTCATGATTAAACATAATAGACATTCATTGTCTCTTATATTTAACAGCTTATGTTTAGAAAATTACTTGCTGCCTCCATATACTAAATTTAAGTTACATGATGGCGCAGCATTAAATGATCCTACGACGTTTAGAACGGCACATGATTAAACATAATAGACATTCATTGTCTCTTATATTTAACAGCATATGTTTAGAAAATTACTTGCTGCCTCCATATACTAAATTTAAGTTACATGATGGCGCAGCATTAAATGATCCTACGACGTTTAGAATGGCTCATGATTAAACATAATAGACATTCATTGTCTCTTATATTTAACAGCATATGTTTAGAAAATTACTTGCTGCCTCCATATACTAAATTTAAGTTACATGATGGCGCAGCATTAAATGATCCTACGACGTTTCGAACGGCTCATGATTAAACATAATAGACATTCATTGTCTGTTATATTTAACAGTATATGTTTAGAAAATTATCTGCTGGCTCGATGCATTCTCTTTGTCTGTTCTATAAATACTTTCATGGCTTCTGCTCGGACGAACTTAAGTCACTGGTGCCTCCTCAACAGGTGTTTACTCATGAAACCAGATTGGCAACTGGGTCCCACCCATTCACAGTTAGGTTAGCCAAATGTAAACGACAATTCTACTCCTGCAGCTTCTTCTCTCGCACTTCCCGCCTGTGGAACTCGCTCCCATATTCTTGCTTTCATGATGGCTACAACCTCCAAGAATTTAAATGCAATGTCAATACTCATCTATTAACCACTGGATTATAGCTCTCTCCCCACCCCCGTATATCCTTCCCTTTCTCTCCGCCTATGTAACTGTCATCACACCTGCATTCTCATCTTTCTATTGCTCTTTTCTAACTTTTCTGTACTCCTCACTCTCTTCTAATTAATCCTTTTACAGTTATGTACCCCCCCGCACATCAGTGGCATTTCCGCCTTACTCGGGGTGAAATGATATATATATATATATATATATATATATATATATATATATATATATATATATAATTCTGTTTTTTTAGTTTTTCCTTTTTTATTTTTTATTTTATTTTTTAATTTCTTTGCAAATCTATTGAAAAAGGAAAGTTAGACTGATTTTTCTCCAGTTTCTGAAAGGATTTTTCTGTTGCTGAGTTATCCCCCGTGGGGATCTTCATATTGAAATGGTCAGTCAACATCATGGAATTAATCCTTTTTTAATTTATATTGGCTCTGTAATATTTTATTACATGGAGCTCTCTTCCTGTATCATTTTTAATATTAAAATAAAATTTTTAATATTAATTAAGATCCGGTTTTTGGAATTTACCTTCCTGCTTTTTTCCCTTGGATTCAAGTATCTGAATTAATATATATATATATATATATAGTATGTTTATGCACTCTACTTAACTGTCAAGCATGATTCGTAGTTAGGTTGATACTTTCAATATTACGATCAGTCAGTTAAGTGCCATACGTGATACACGCTTGGGCGATCATGTCTCGTAAGAGACATGACTGATTGGGCAGAAGATTATCCCGCAGTAGGTTGCCATTGCTTTCTGCGGTAGACTGGTTGCCGACCAAGGCTATAGAACCCAATCTGTCCTGTTATTTAACCCATAACTGGAAGGAAGAGATGGATTAATACCTTTCCCAAGGGTATTTGCGCGTAGGTGAATACAATGGATTCATCTGGAATTCGAACTCGGCTCCCCGGTTTCTCGTTCAAGCCGATATCCACTATACCACAACACACATTACGATATTACGATACGTTTCTGAAAAGTGGAGAGTACTTATAATTCAGCTGAATAGAAAAGAGTTAAGGGAAGACTAAAAGGATGGGAAAATATCGTAAGGAAATTTCGGAGGGAAAGAGCAAATGTAATAATGTGATGGCGTAACCATTTTTCGTGGAATTTTTTAGGTGGAGGTTACTTTTCGCGTGAGTTCGAATCTCATCCTCGTCGCCAGTCTTATGACCGAGGGGCCATAGAAAGATAACACGGATGCAGATATAAGGTTGAATATTTTATTCTCGGGAGACGTAGTACAAAGTTAAACGTGGACTGGAGAGTATTTTCTCTCGCAGGCGTCCTGACTCACTCATTCAATCTGTGGCTACTACTCAGTGACAGTATTTAGTCACCTCCCCACTTTAGGCAAAATGTGACACAAGGTCTTTTTAATGTGGGCTTTCCGGGCCATATAGCCCGGTCAAAAATATTTGTCTATCTTTCCCCAGTCGTGATTCTACCCTTCGGCGGAACCATGACTGGGTTAGGTGCTCTCTGCCCGAAGGCAGAGAACTGACAGTGTCATAGTAGCAAAGGCAAATGCCACTTAAGGCGAAATGTGACACAAGGTCTTTTTAATGTGGGTAATCCCGGCCATACAGCCAGGTCAAAAATATATGTATATCTTTCCCCAGTCGTGATTCTACACTTCGGCGGAAACACGCCTGGGTTAGTGCTCTTCACCGGTAGGCAGAGAGCTGACAGTGTCAATAGTAGCAAGTCTACTACTCAGTGACTGTATTTACTAGCCTTCCCACGCAAGGCTGGATGTGACACATGGTCATTTTATTGTGGGTATTCCCGGCCATATAGCCGGGCCAAAAATGTGTCTGTCTATTTTTACCCAGTCGTGATTCTACCTTTCGGCGGAACCACGACTGGGTTTGTGCTCTCTGCTCGGAAGCAGAGAGCGCCCTCTACCCGAAGGCAGAGGGCTGACAGTGTCAATAGTAGCAGAGGCAAGTCTACTACTCAGTGACTATATTCACTAGCCTTCCCACGCAAGGCTGGATGTGACACATGGTCATTTTATAGTGGGTAATTCCCGGCCATATAGCCGAGCCAAAAAATGACTGTCTATTTTTACTGAGTCGTGGTTCTACCCTCCGGCGGAACCACGACTGCGTTTGTGCTCTCTGCTCGGAAGCAGAGAGCGCCCTCTACCGAAGGCAGAGTGCTGACAGTGTCAACAGTAGCAGAGGCAAGTCTACTACGCAGTGACTATATTCACTAGCCTCCCCACACAAGGCCGGATGTGACACATGGTCATTTTAAAGTGGGAATTCCCGGCCATATAGCCGGGCCAAAAATATATCTGTCTATTCTTACCGAGTCGTGGTTCTACCCTCCGGTGGAACCACGACTGGGTTTGTGCTCTCTGCTCGGAAGCAGAGAGCGCCCTCTACCGAAGGCAGAGTGCTGACAGTGTCAATAGTAGCAGAGGCAAGTCTACTACTCAGTGACTATATTCACTAGCCTTCCCACGCAAGGCTGGATGTGACACATGGTCATTTTATAGTGGGAATTCCCGGCCATATAGCCGGGCCAAAAATATGTCTGTCTATTTTTACCGAGTCGTGGTTCTACCCTCCGGCGGAACCACGACTGGGTTTGTGCTCTCTGCTCGGAAGCAGAGAGCGCCCTCTACCGAAGGCAGAGTGCTGACAGTGTCAACAGTAGCAGAGGCAAGTCTACTACGCAGTGACTATATTCACTAGCCTTCCCACGCAAGGCTGGATGTGACACATGGTCATTTTATAGTGGGTAATTCCCGGCCATATAGCCGAGCCAAAAATATATCTGTCTATTTTTACCGAGCCGTGGTTCTACCCTCCGGCGGAACCACGACTGGGTTTGTGCTCTCTGCTCGGAAGCAGAGAGCGCCCTCTACCGAAGGCAGAGTGCTGACAGTGTCAACAGTAGCAGAGGCAAGTCTGCTACGCAGTGACTCCCAGTCAGATTTGGTAGCCATATTATAAAAGTGTGGACGAGCCCATTTGTAGGTATATCCCCACAATAGATAATTATTAGAAAGATATATGTACCGCACTTTTGCTTCTTTTTTGCCTAAAATTGGAAGATTGAGTAAATTGTTTGCAGTATCGCATATTGTGTTGCAAACCACTTTATCAATTTTATTTACCGTCATCAATTTTTTAAAATATCCCTTTTTTACTGAAATTTATTTTCTATTTAGTTCCTCTATCTTTCGGAAGGATGTTTAAATCCTTCCCTCGCTGCATCTTATTTCTTTAGCTAGCCTGCAGAAAAAAAAAAGCCATTGAGTAACAACATATTGTAATCACCATGAACAAGAGACATAAAGAGATTGAAAGCCAAGAAGATTTTAAAAAAAAGAAGTTAAACCGTTTCGAAATGCGTTTTTACATAAACAAATATTTATTGATAAATATCTGTCGTCATCAGTTTTTTTTTTTTGTTTGTTGCCCTTTCGTTTTTGTTTGCCTCGCAAAAAGATCTTTTTAGAGTTTGGGTTTTGTTCTTCATTTTGATATTCTTTTATTTCGTTTTAAAGTTGCGTTGTGCCTTTATTGTCAATGCACTTGAAGTTGCAGCGACCTACTGCACTTCACCTCAGCACTAAGTATTGATTTTGTGCATTACCGAAATGCTTCATACGAAACGAGTTCTGCAAGAGCCTAAAGGAAACTAAGATGCAAAGCAAAGTGTATAAAGAAGAGTTAATAGGAAGGAAATTATATATATATATATATACATACACACACACACATATATATATATATATATATATATATATATATATATATATATATATATAAATAAATATAAATGAATAATGCATATATTAATATATATATAATGTATATAGTAATATATATATATCATGTATATATTAATATATATATATAATGCATATATTAATATATATATATAATGCATATATTAATATATATATATAATGCATATATTAATATATATATATATATAATGTATATATTAATGTGTATATATATACATTAATGTATAATGTATATATTAATTTAAATATATATGTATAGTACTGTACAAAAGTATTAGGACAAGAACTATTCTATCTTTTATGAGGCATAAATCACCTCTGTCCTAACACCTTTGCACACTGCCGGTAGTGTGCAAAAATGTTAGGACAAGGGTGATTTGTCTAAAAACCTCACTGAAATTCAAATGCCAAGTAAATTGCTAATAAATATTGATTATTTAAAACTAGGTGTAAAAGAAATGTATTAAAAAGAAGTTATATTTAATTTTTCCTATTTTCTATTAAACAAGTTATTTTGAAACTACTCTATTGAGCATCTAAGGGATATTTTGAATAAAAAATTGATAACTCTAATGTTACTTTGCAAGACACACTTTGGGAACAAATGCAAGCTGCTTGGCAGGAGATACCATTAGATACATTGAAGAAGTTTGTGATGTCAATGCCTGACAGAATGAAGGCTGTGATCAAAGCAAAAGGCTATTATACTAAATATTAAATTTATTTTGTAACAAATATTTTTTCTTGTTAAAGCATTTGTTAAGTAAATCAAATAAAATTACTTTAATTAAATTGTTTATTTACTGTCAATATGCCTCATGAAAGATAAAGTAGTTCTTGTCCTAATACTTTTGCACAGTACTGTATATATAATGTATATATTAATATATATATATATATATACATATGTAAAAATATACTCAGTTATAATCTGAGATTAAGGACAGAATGGTGAAATAAAATAAAGACGAGAGGAAAACTGTATTTTAAATCGCCTACGCGTTTCGTCCTGTGATGAAATTCTAAAAACTAAAATATTCTGTTGATCTTTTGAAATGATTTGTGAGCGTCTTTGTGGTTACCAACACTGTTTATTTATAGATACGTAATTTAGAATAAATAAGGCTCATTTCGTCTTTTTGCCTTGAAAAAGTCCATCACAGGACGAAACGCGTAGGTGATTTAAAATACAGTTTTTTTCCTCTTGTCTTCATTTTATTTAACCACATATATATATATATATATATATATATATATATATATATATACATGTGTGTGTGTGTGTGTGTATAGGCAGCAAACTTTTTTTTAGACATGTCTGATTAAATAAATTGCAAACATTGTGTCAGTTTATTTTTAATGTAATCTTTTCATACTCACGGATAATCTTTCGCGTATTATAATTGGACGATGTAAAAAATCTGTTGTAACGTTGACAGGTGATTTTATTATTTATTTCTTGAGGTTCCCAAGTACTTTCACTCTCCTTTTGAGATCATCTTCATTGATTGTATTAATTTTCTAAAATATTTATTAAAAGTAAAGTTTTTCATGCTTCAACACGTCCATGACCACGATATTAAAACAAAAAAAAAAAAACATGTTGGATAATTTTCACGTTCTAATGAATGCTAAGCAATTTTTCAACCGTTATATTTGAAGCAAGAAGAAAATTTACAGTAATTTTTAGCAACACAGTTTTGTGGTTATTTTTTTTGTTACCAGAAATGACACCCCTGAAGATGATCTCGGAAGGAGATTGAAAGTACTTTGGAATATCGAGAAATAAATAATAAAATCATCTGTCAAAGTTACAGCTGATTTCTAAGATTTTTCAATTATAATACGCAAAAGATTATCCGTGAGTAGAAACGGATTTGACACAATGTTTGCAATTTAATTAATCTGACATTTGTTATTTTATTCTCATGTTTTGATTATAAATCATTTTTTGTGTTTTTGAAAAAGAGCGTTTTTTAAAGCTGTCTCATGACCCGCGCGACTGGGAATTGTGTGAGCGTTTATTTGTTTTTTTTTTTAATTTTTTAAAACTCCATTTCCGCCGTTAAATAATATAAGGTTGATGGTAGGAAAACATTGTTTCATATATCGTGCCTCTTTTATAGCTAGATGCCTGTGAAATTGTCATTTAAATACTACTTTTGTAATTTAAACCAAAATCTTTCCTAAGGACCTAGTAAATTATGGGCGAATAAATGTTTTTTCATTGTACTATCTAAACTTATTTATAAATGGAACTTTCTATGTGTGTGTGCGTGCGTGTGCGTGCGTGTGTGTGTGTGTGTGTCAGTGTGTGTGTGTGTGTGTGTGTGTGTGTATCTGTGTCTCTGTGTGTCTGTGTGTGTCAGTTGTACTATAAGCGTCTGTAAGTGTTCTTAGCTCGGTTTTGTGTCGAGGTACACCCGATAAATATCGAAAATCGTTAATCGAAAACATCGGGTTATAGAAGGTCCGATTTTAATCCAATTTGATACACTCATAGACAAAGACATAAGAAACGATATTCAGAAGTTTCAAGGTTGCAGTTCTTACAATAGTGCAGAAAATCGATAATATATATATATGAAAGGCAAGATATTTGTGTGTGTCTGTTTATCTGTCTGTATGTCCTTTATACAAATCCACAATTTTTATCCGATTCTCACCAAACTTCACACAAATATTCTTTAGGCTGAATCTGAGCTCCAGGACCATGGATTTCAAAAACTCTTCTACTGAAGACGTATTTTCAGTTGAAGAGTTTTTGCTAATTCATTTTCTGCACTAATGTAAGAACTGCAACCTTGAAACTTCTGAATATCGTTTCTTATGTCTTTGTCTATGAGTGTATCAAATCTGATTAAAATCGGACCACTCTTTCTATAACCCTATTTTCGATTTTCGATATTTATCGGGGGTACCTCGACACAAAACCTAACTAAGAACACTCGCAGACGCTTATAGTACAACTATGTAAATTTTCAAGAAAATCGGTTCAGCTGTTTCGGAGTCTATAGGTAACGGACACAACACACACACACACACACACATACACACACACATAGATAAAGTTCCATTTATAAATAAGTTTAGATTATATATATATATATATATATATTTTAATCATTTCACCCCGAGCAAGGCGGAAACGCCACTGATGTGCAGGGGGCTACATAAATGTAAAAAGATTAATTAGAAAAGAGTGAGGAGTACAAACTAGTTAGAAAGGAACAATAGAAAGCTGAGAAAGCAGGTGCGATGACAGATACATAGGTGGAGAGAAAGGGAAGGTTATACAGGGGAGGGGAGAGAGTTAAATTCCAGTGGTTAGTAGATGAGTATTGACTTTGCATTTAAATTTCTGGAGGTTGTAGCCGTCAGGAAAGCAAGAATATGGGAGCGAGTTCCATAGGCGGGAAGTGCGAGAGAAGAAGCTGCAGGAGTAGAATTGTCGTCTGCATTTGGCTAACCTAACTGTGAATGGGTGGGACCCAGTTGCCAATCTGGTTGCGCGAGTAAACACCTGTTGAGGAGGCATCAGTGACTTAAGATCATCCGAGCCGAAGCCATGAAAGTATTTATAGAGCAGAAGCCATGAAAGTATTTATAGAAGCAGAAGCCATGAAAGAATATATATATATATATATATATACTACCGACCATAATTATTATGCCACCCCAATGTTTTAAAAGAAATTATGTATTTCATACTATTTTTGGTATTTATTGCCTAGTAGATAATTCTAAATGAAAATAGAATTGTTCTTTTGTTAATACTGCACAATAACATGTGGATCAAATGAACTGTTCTCGTGTCCAGTTTTTGTGCTTTCTTCTTTTTATTGACTGGCCAAAGCAAAGGCTTCCTGGTTGCCTTGTAGATTTTTGCAAATTTGTAATAACAAAAGAACCATTCTATTTCCATTTAAGATTATCCACTTGGCAATAAATACTAAAAATAGTATGAAATTCATCATTGCTTTTAAAAAACTGGGGTGGCCTAATAATTATGGCCGGTAGTGTATCTATATATATATATATACAGACATATAAAGATATATATAGCAAACCTACAGAGTGCGATGGTTAAATTGTCGCTATTTGACTTGTGACATTTTGCAAAGTAATAATAACAAAAGAACCATTCTATTTTCATTTAGAATTATCCACTTGGCAATAAATACTAAAAATAGTATGAAATTCATCATTTCTTTAAAAAAAAAACTGGAGTGGCCTAATAATTATGGCCGGTAGTGTATCTATCTATATATATATGTGAAAAAATAAAAATGAAATTTAAGTCATTTTATACGACTTAACGTCTGTCCGCCACGAATATTGAAGTCGTAATATCACTAGAAAAGCGTTCAAAGCACATCCTGTTACTGTACAATAAATAAAAATAAAGCCATTTAGAATCATCTTAAAATACGTACATTGACCATAAATGTTAATCAGTTAAGTGTCATACGTGATACACGCTTGGGCGATCATGTCTCGAAAGAGACATGACTGACTGGGCAGAAGATTATCCCGCAGTAGGTTGCCATTGATTTCTGAGGTAGACTGGTTGCCAGCCACTGCTGTAGAACTCAATCTGTCCTATTATTTGACTCGTAGCTAGAGGGAGAAGAGATGTATTATATTATTAAGTAGTAATTAGTGAGGGATCAGTTTATTACTTCATTACAATAGCAAACTGATCCCCCACTTAATGCCCAGTAGAAGCTTTAATCACGTTTTCCACTATTATATTCAGTCGGTAAGTTAAGTGCTATACGTGATACACAAATTGTTCGATCATGTCTCTTTCGAGACATGACTGACTGGGCAGAAGATTATTCCGGAGTAGGTTGCTATTGCTGGTTGCCAGCCAAAGCTATAGAACCTAATCTGTTCTATTATTTAACCCATAACTGGAGGGAGGAGACAGATTAATACCTTTCCTTTGTGCGTAAGTAAATGCAAAGAATTCAACTGGAATTCGAACTCGGCTCCCCGATTTCTTGTTCTGAGCAGATATTCACTGCACCACAACGCACATCCAATAAACTAATTTAGTTCAACCAACCGCAGATAGTCTTGTTTCGCTGTATTACAGCTCATCAGTACGGTTAGACATCTGATTGCTTCTAGCCAAGATTGAAACCTGACCGAATTGACATCAGTCGGCGATTCTTTTTCTGAATCGGCGTTCGGTTGATATAAATGTTAATATATTTCTCATAAATCCTAGCGAACAAAACATAAATACATCTGTAACTCTGTGTCGTTTTATTTAGAAGTTTTTAAAAGCTCAATATTAGAAGTTTCTATGGTAGTTCTAATATCTACCGTTTGTATGAAACGATGCAAATAAACAAATCGAATGTAAATGATGGTACGTTTAACATAAACTACCGCAAAATAATTTTAATAACTGTATTTGTTATTTCACCTTACAAAATCATCTTATTTTATAATGTCTTAGAGCAAACCAAATTCACAAGTAAAGAGTCCGCAATGTACTGTAAAGATCTCCAAATTGGAAACATCTACATTTACAATTATGTACATGCATGTATTCGAAAATTTAGATTACTTTCTTCTGTACCATAATAAAAACTAATATTTGTTTGTAAGCTTAAAAATATATTCTTTTTGACCATATATTATTAAAATGCATTTATAAATAAAATACAGAACTGGGAATTGTTATTTGTGGTTTAGTCTACTGACAAGTAAAATCAGAGACAACTAAATTTGATTTAAGTCCTTTTTCGACTCAAGTCGCCTCTCCTGGAACGAATTACAGTCCTAAGTTACATTATATCTGCATTTACATTCCGACGATCAGAAGATTTCGACTATTGTGTTTTCAGGCGTTATTTGGGTATTTATCGATACGAATAAAATTAAGAGTATCTCTGAGTCCTAGTCCTTTATTGTAGATCTAGAGGAAGGCAAAATATCAGTTTATCATTAGTATTAACGCTAAGGCAGAAAAATGTATTATTTAATACTATAAACAGTAAGGCAAACAGAACTACTTCTCATTATTATAAACACTAAGGCAAAACGTCTATCTATTATTTCTGTAAAAGATAAAATGAAATATCAAGAGTGAGGAGCCACGATCAATTTCTTATGATTTCACTTTGCCTTCTTCACGGTTTAACATTCTGTTTTTTTTTCTTTTATTACGTGAGTTGCCACTCAAGTCAAAGCAGCACTGATCGCCTTCCTTTTTAAGAGAATAGAGAATTAATGTCTTTAGTCTCAGACGTTATTGCGAAAGTCAACAGAACAGAATAACCCAGAAATTGAAAGCCACTTGCCGATGTCATTTACCGATTCAATAACCTTTAAATTACCTGCTAAACCTGTGCAGATAATTCAAGTTATAATAATGAAGGAGACAGACGATTCTTTAGAACAAAAGTATAAACGAAACGAAAAGTTTTTGGAATAAATATTTAAAAGAAAAATGAAGAAAATAAAAGAAATGAGAAAGGAAGCGGAAAAATAGTATAAATTTAAATAAAGATATTAAAAAACAAACTTGAAAACGATTTAAAAGAAATATTATGAATGAAGTAAAAAAAAAAATAAAAATAAATAAAAGACGCGAGTAACTGCGACGAAACGAAAATCAAAAGAACAGACATGTTTACAAGAAGCCGGAAAACAAAGATGGCGAATGAATACAAGCGAAAAGTTATTCGGAAAAGGGAGATGCGAAAAATGGCAGTAAAACGGAAGAGAATTCCAAGAATCAACAAAAGGAGCGTCATAAACAGGAACACAGAAAAAAAAAAAAAAAATGACGATTCAAAGAAAATAAAAAGTAGTATATGAGTAAATAAAATAAATAAATAAAAGCAAAACAGTCCCCCGCCTCGAACAGAAAAATAATAAAATAAAATCAGTAATAAATTTAGGATATGAATCCAGGAACAAAAACCGATCGGAAATGTAATGAAAAGATTTCAAAAATTTCCTAAAGTAAAATTAAACAGAAAAATAATAAAACGAACAAAGAAAAAAAATGTTGCAGCTTTTAAACCATTTTAACTAATGCTTTCACTCCAGGTAAGGCAATAAAGCCACTAAGAAGCAATGTTTTACTGAATTTAAATTGTTGAAGATCAAATTTAACTGGAAAGTAAGGAGCTGGAAGAGAGTTTCACAAGCCAGAAAAGAAACTGTTAGCATAGGACTTATAATAATATGAGAAGAAGAAAACATAATTAAGGAGAGAGAACAATAAAAGAATAAGAAGACAGAAGATAACGATTGACATTGCATTTAAATTTTTGAAGATCAAAGTTGACTGGAGAGTAAGGAGCCGGAAGAGAGTTCCACAAGCGAGAAGTGGAATATAAGAAACTGGTACTATAGAACTGTTGTTACATCTAGTTAATTCAACTTACCACCAATCTAGTCAGTCAGTTAAGTACCATAGGTGGTACGCTTAGGTGATCATATCTCGAAAGAGACATGACTGACTGGGCAGAAGATTACCCCGCAGTAGGTTGCTATCACTTTCTGCGGTAGACTGGTTGCCAACCAAGGCTATAGAACCCAATCTATCCTGTTATGTAAGCCATAACTAGAGGCAAGAGACGGAGTAATATATTTCCTAAGGTTATTTGCGAGTAAGTGAATGTAAGGAATTCAGCTGGAATTCGAGCTCGGCTCTCTGATTTCTCGTTCCGAGTCGATATCCACTGCACTGCGCACATCCAATCTAGGACTGCAAAATCATATTAAATATCACTTAAAATCATAAAATCGAGATACCAAAGGAAAGAATTCATCAGAACAATTACCATGAAAATGTTTATAAAAAAAGTTACAGTTGCGGTAGTCGGAAAAGGGACTGAAGTCGACATTCCAGGTGAGAACAAATAATATTCTTCTTTTTTATCAAGAAACTCTAAACAGAGATAGAAGGATGTAGAAGGATATATAGAAAGAGCACCGGTTATGTAGCAGTAATATTCAAAAACCACTGCTAGGATAGTTGGGTCACTGTGTCGAGCCAGGAATTTTTTTCCGCCTGACCCCATCTTGCACATATATACAAATCAACCATCCGACCATGCATAGAATACTGTTGTCATATCTGGTCAGGCGCCCCTGCTGTTCATCTCTGAGTTCTCGACAGGCTCCAAAGTAGAATCTGTAACGTGATAGGTCCCGACCTGGCAATTCGAATCGTACAACTTTCTCACAGGCGGGGTGCGGCTTCCCTCTGTCTATTCTATAAATATTTTCATGGCTTCTGCTCTGACGAACATAGGTCACCGGTGCCCTCTCCACAAGAATTTACTCGTGCAACCAGATTGGCAACAAGGTCCCACCCTTTTACAGTTACATCAACCAAATGCAGGCGACAATTCTACTTGATCAGATTCTGTTCTCGCGCTTCCCGCCTGTGGAACTCCCTTCCATATACTGACGGATACAACCTCCAGGAATTTAAATGCAATGTCAATTCCCATCTCTTATCCACTTGACTCCAGCCCTTTCTACATCAGCCCATGTATTTTGTTCTTTTCCTTTCTCTCTCCCGTCGCAACTGTCTTTACTTCTGTGTTTACATTCTTCTCTTGCCCTTCATCTGACAACCCCTGTAGCTGGTTCGTCTTTCTCTTCATTCTCTTCCTGCGTGAAATTTTAACACTCTTATGTACCCCTTTGCGCATCAGTGGCGGTACCGCCTTTCTTGGGGTGAAACGATTAAAAAAAATGTGCAACAGGGGTTTTTACGAACGCACGACTGGAAGTTAAAAATAACTGAAATTTCAAAACTAGGGAGGTGTTTTTTAAGGATCTTAGAAACTTTCACTAGAAACAAAGAAGAGAGAACTAGAATGCTATGTGATGTCAGTTCTTCAATACGGCAGTGGGTGTTAGACAATATCATAGAAGATGAAGAAAAAACTTGAAGAAAAAGCTTGAAATAGCGGAAATGTGGTTCTATAGAAGGATGCTGCGGATATCCTGGACCGAGCATGTGAGCAACGATGAGGTGTTGGAAAGAATGGAAACGAAAAGGAAATTAATAGTGAACATCAGGAAGAGACAACTGAAGTTCCTGGGACATGCATTGAGGGAGGAGGGCTTGGAGAACCTGATACTAACAGGTCACATAGAGGGAAAAACAGACAGGGGAAAGCAGTGAATAACATATTTGAAGAGCCTGAGCAAAGTAAAGACGAATGATAGATATATAAATGTGTAGAAAAACGTTCTGGGGTGAAAAATTGTTTAGCACGACACAGTGAACCAACTTTTTCGGCAGCATATTTAGTAACTGATTCAATATAATAATTTCACCTTATGTCTGTGGAAAATGTTAACCGAGTTAAAAATGATTTAATTCTCGAGTTCTTATAAAAAATGACTCAAAGACGAAATAATTGTTGGGGGTGGCAAGCTGAAACATTGATAGATAAAAAACTAAAAATCGTTGGAAGGGGGTGGGGAAGAAAGTAATCTAAAGCGTTTCTTTGATTTCCGCCAAATTGTCTTCTTCTTCTTCTATGTGCCCTGTCCCTTCAGGACGTAGGAGATCATGGCTCTCCACGTCTCCCTATCCCTTGTGGCTCTTAGTATGTTTGCTCCTGTTGCTCCTGGCAACCCTCGTTCCGTCATCCACCTGATCAGACCCTGCAAATATGTTATCCGCTGCCTTCCTCTATCTCTCCTTCCTTTCATCTGTCCAGTCAGTATCAGGTTCTCCAGGCTCTCCTTCCTCATTGCATGTCCCAGGAACTTCAGTTGTCTCTTCCTGATGCTCAGCATCAATTTCCTTTTGTTGCCATTCTTTCTAACACTTCGTCGTTGCTTGTATGCTCAGTCCACGATATCCGTAGCATCCTTCTGTAGAACCACATTTCGGCCGCTTCCAGTTTTGTCCTCATTTTCGATGATATTGTCCAGCATTCACAGCCGTATTGAAGAACTGACATCACGTAGCAGTCTAGCACTCTTTTCTTCGTTTCTATTGAGATCTTCCTGTGTGTTAGTATTTTGCTCATCTTCTGGAACGCGTCCTTTGCCATGCCAATTCGCCTTCGGATCTCCGTCACGAAAGGGGGGGAAAAAAAAAACATCACACACACACAGAAAAATTAATTTCGAATTTTGCAGCAATCATGTTAAAAATAAAACCAGCGGTGATTTATATATTATTTTGCTATGTTTTGTTTGCAGGAGGCGCTTTTCATGTAAAAATATTCCTACAGTCAGCATTTTTCTGATTACGCCGAGGAGCTGGGATAACATGCCAGCGAAATATTGAAAGAAGCAATTAAAGAATTTTATTCTTAATTCCAAACGAATGTCATCTAAATGTGCTTTACAAACTAAATTTATTTTTACGCCAGTGACGTTTCGAAAAACTCTCATTTTGCGCTTAAATGTAAGTGCTAGTTTAGCGTGATATCAAAATGTGTTACTAGCAGTATAGCCCGGCTTTGCTCGGCTGTGATGAAAGCTTTAAAACTAATCCATGGTCATGGAGCTCAGTCTCAGCCTAAAGAATATTTGAAATAATAAAATAATTGCGACAATTTACAAATCGCACCTAATATATATATATATATATATATATATATATATATATATACTAGCAGTATAGCCCGGCGTTGCTCGGCTGTAATGAAAGCTTTAAAACTAATCAATAGTCATGGAGCTCAGACTCAGCCTAAAGAATATTTGAAATAATAAAATAATTGCGACAATTTACAAATCGCACCTAATATATATTTATATATATATATATATATATATATATATATACTAGCAGTATAGCCCGGCGTTGCTCGGCTGTAATGAAAGCTTTAAAACTAATCTATGGCCCTGGAATCTTTGGACGTTGGCACGAAAGACTAAAAAGCAATAGTTGTTTCCAGTTAAAGCGAAACCGTAGACTGAAAGAAAAATGAATGGATTTAAGTTAAATTTTGATTTCCTGGTATCGATATCAAATAAGTTTTTTTCGTCGTAAACTGAATTTTGAAGGCTAAATAAGTCCTCTGAGTAAATGGTATCATGGCTGAGACTAAGAACTACAATTATACCTACTTAGAGCCAAACCGGAAGCAAAAACTAAAATAAAAGGGCTGAAAAGATACAGACATACAGGCAGATAAACAGACACACACACAAACATCTTGCCTTACTCGATTATATATATATAATCGATTTTCTGCACTATTGTAAGTACTGGAACCTTGAAACTTCTGAATATCGTTTCTTATGTCTTTGTCTATGAGTGTATCAAAGTTGATTAAAATCGGACCACTCCCTCTATAACCCGATTTTTTCGATTATCAGTTTTCGATATTTATCGGGAGTACCTCGACACAAAACCTATCTCAGAACACTCGCAGTCGCTTATAGTACAACTGTGTAAAATTTCAAGAAAATCGGTTCAGCCGTTTCGGAGTCTATAGGTAACGGACACACACACACAGACACACACAAACGTTCCATTTATAAATAAGTTTAGATTTAATGTCAAAATCTAAATATTTTGGACGCAGTTTTTAATTTTACAGCTTTAATTTTAAAGATAATAATGGTTTGTATTACAATACAAATTTTACTAATTAACCCATAGTTGGAGGACACGATACGAATTCATACCTCCCTCTAAGTTATTTCAGTCATTTCAAGGGAACACAACAAACCCAATTGAAATTAGAACTCGGCAGTCCGATTTACAATTCTGAACATTTCCCAATTTACACTGTACGCAAATCCATGTTTACAGCATCAGGTATTCCCATCTAAATACTGACCAGGCACATGGTTGCTTCACATCGGTGACCGTACGGGAAGCAGTCATGTGGTCACAAGCCCAAACGCAAGATAGATACATAGATAAATTAAACTAAAATAGAACAAATAAATAGATATGTATGATCTGTGATATATATATATATATATATATATATATATATATATATATATATATATATATATATATATATGTAATAAAATTGTTATACAATCCAGATAAATTCCGGTAAAGACGAACTCAAGAGAACTCAATGATAAATTCATTTGTTTAATTTAACAGTCTAATATAATTTATAAAATATTTTAGATTATTACAATGGGTAATAAATATTTCACCGCGTCATGGTGTTATTATTGCGGCCCGTCAGACCCAAATGGTACAACAGTTGGTCCTCAAAAATATCCCCACCCCAAAAAATTATTTTTCTTTTATTTTATTTTACATAGACGCTCACATGTCCACATTAGAATAGACATTTGTAACGGTTAATTACAAAAAAATTCTCGCTTATTCGAAAAGAACCCCAAAGAAAAGAGGAAAGCAAGGATAAAGAAAAGATAAACGATTGATTAATGTAAAGAAGAGAAAAAGAGAAAAAAGAAAAAAGAGAAAAAAGAAAAAAGGGGGAATAGAAAAAACAGAAGAGAAAGCAAGAAGAGAAAAAGAAAGGACAAAGAGATACAATAAAAGGAAATACAGTATCACGAGAAATAAATGTTGACACCATTTATCGTAACAGCGTCTCAAACAACATAACTGTTCTCTTAGAAAAACATGAAAAAATTTAACTGTGTAATTTAATTTCAAATATACTGGGATATATTTAAGGTACAAAAAAATTTTAATAATTTCAAAAATATTTTTATTCATTGGTAAATGAGTACTGAAAGTTTTATTAACATCCGACAATTATTTGAATTTTGCGAGAATTTCCAAATTAATGTGTTTGTAAGCGAAAAGAAGTGGGTAATGCAATCATGAGGTTTCCATTGTAAAACAGTAGTAAACGTTTCTTAGCCGCTAACTTAATCAAAGCAAAACATTCTGAAAAAATTCGAAAATGTTAGAAAGGAATAAAAGATTTTAAAAAGTAATTAAAAATTAATTTGATTTTTCCTCTTAATGATAAAAAAAAACATTTTGAGGAAAAACGTTTATGTTATCAAGTTTGGAATCTTTTTTATTCATACTATGCTGTTTTGTTATCGATTTGACTGGAGGTATCTATCTATCTATCTATCTATCTATCTATCTATCTATCTATCTATCGATATATATATATATATATATATATATATATATATATATATATATATATATATATATATATCTTGCAAAACGTACCAATAAAACAGTAGCACTAATCATGACCGAAATCAGAAAAACCTACTGCTAACAAATTAGTAACGTAAGTCGTCAAACCCAAAAGTTACTACCAAATGGGTAAAGGGGAATAAAAAAAAAGAAACAAACAAAGCATAAGCCGTGTGTGAAAGAAAAAAAACAAACCCCAAGACGAAAACCTTAACAAGAAAGAGCTTTAATACGAAAGTACGAAAGTAGAGCAAAAAATACAAACTAAATCTTAAAGTGAGCCAAACGTCCTGACGTCCTTTCCGAATGGTATTTTTTCGCGTAAGTGAATGCAAGGAATTCAAATGGAATTCGAACTCAGCATTACCGGTTTGTGATGCCGAGTCGATATCCACTGCACCACCACGTATATATACGTTTATTTGAAATCCGCAAAGATGAACAGAATTAGTAAAAAAAGACGTCGAAAAGAAGTATCTTTAATGTAACATCTTTCACTTTAATAAGTTTCTCAAAAGGTTTTTTAAGACGAATGATTGAAAAAGCTTTTTTTTTAAATAAAAAATCCAAACAGGCAGTGTGCTTATTGAGGTTTGATTTTATTGGTCAGATGCGTGTCACGTTTAATAAATCTATAGATGATCATTTTTAGATGTAGAAAAAAACTTACGCCAGTTTAAATGTGTGTACCACGTGTAATAAAAGCAATAGATGATTATTTTAAATGTAAGTTTGTAGAAATATCTGTTTAAATGTATGTAAGCAAAAATAAATGTCACGTGTCAAGTGTATTTAAATTATGGATCACTTTTAAAACCATGCCCATATATGTGTGTGTGTGCGCCATGTGTAATACAAGCAATAAATGCTTATTTAAAATGTAAGTGTACGTATACGAAAATAATGTATGTGTCAAATGTATTTAAACTATAGACAAATTAAGTGTGTCTATATGTCAGTAACGTTAGTATATATGTGAATGAGAAAACGAAATACATTTCTGTTCAAAATAGTAGCGAAATAATGTATACTAGTATCAAGCGATGGACGATTTTGAAAATAAAATATGAGAATCATGTATGAAAGTGTGTATTTACGAGCTGGTAAAGTTAGCATGTATGTATATAAATGATAAACCGGAATACATTTCCTTTCAAAATTCTAGCGAAATATTGTATACAAGTATTAAGCCATTTTCTTTATAAAAAAAAGTAAATAAATTTTTTGACAAAAAGTTGTTAACGGTTGGAATTTTTCAATGATATAACATGTATCAAATACTAAATATCTTTGTATTAAAATTAATACAATATAAGTAATATTTAGAAATATTAAAATATGCATCAAAGTATTATAATATAATATCACAATTGTAATTATATTAAAGTATCATATTATATCATTACAATTAAGCAGCATAAATAACATTAAGAAATGCTAAATTATACACATATATTAAAGTATTGGGTATCATGAAAATTTAGCGGATGGAAACTTTTTATTGAAATTATAAGTATTATAATTATTAATTTTTAGAAAATAAAGAAAACTGTGTAAAAATTTTAGAATATTACGAAAACTACATAAACAATGCATACATAACACACACACACACACACACACACACACACACACACACACACACACACATATATATATATATATATATATATATATATATATAAAATTAACGAATTGGCTTTTAAAACAAACCGACTAATTGAAATGATTTGTTTGAACATTATATTAGATCGATGCTCGTATTTAAATAGTTATTCTGCTTATAATCAAACAGTATTATATATTTATTTCTACCGGCTTGATTATTTACGATAATCATCATGTTACGGAAATTAACGAAGATTAACGAAACTTGGTTATAAACAACCGACTAATTGAAATGATTTGCTTGAACATTATTTTTGATCGATATTCGTATTTAAATAGTTATTCTGCTTATAATCAAACAATATTATAAATTTATATCTACCGATATATCTACCGATATTATTTACGATAATCATCATGTTACGGAAATTAACGAAGATTAACGAAACTTGGTTATAAACAAACCGACAATTTAAAATTATTTATTTGAACATTATTTCTGATTGATACTCGTATTTAAGTAGATATTATATATATAATTATACAGTATTATATATTTATTTCTACCGACCTGATTATTAACGATAATCATCATGTTACGGACATTACCGAAGATTTACGAAACTCGGTTATAAACAACCGACAATTTGAAATGATTTGTTTGAACATTATTTTTGATCGATACTCGTATTTAAGTAGATATTCTGTTTTTAATGAAACAGTATTATATATTTATTTCTCCCGGTCTGATTATTTACGGTAAATTTTTGTTGTAAAAATGTGTGTCATTTGGCAGGATTCGAACCTGCGACCCCTATCTACACACACACACACACACACACACACACACACACACACACATATATATATATATATATATATATATATATATATATATATATATATATATATATATATATATAAAAAGAGGCATAATTTTTTCCTTTATTTAAAAATGTTCATTTATTGTTTTTTACGCGTGACACGCATCCGACCAATGAAATCAATTTTTTTAAAAGTTAAAAAATAATTAAATCATTCATTTAAAAAAAATCCGTGAAGAAGCTTATTATATTGAAACACGTTAGATTAAATACACTTTTTTTAATACCTGTTCTTTCTTTATTATATATATATATATATATATATATATATATATATATATATATATATATATATTGAATCTTGAATAGTTTGAAAAGTTAATATATTAAATTATAAGCAAAGGACAAATCGGAGGATAATGTCAAATCTCGTCTCAACGATTTTCTCGCCAAACTCCATTAAGAAGTTCTACTCTGTAATGTAAGGCGGCCATATTGTTTTACTTTTTGCTTATTTTCTGTACTTGTTGATGAAGTCATTTGTCATATCCATTCATGCGTTTGTTGACAAGGAAGAGCGAAATATTGCCAAAGTTAATACATGCCGTAATGACGCAATAAGATTTTGCCGAAGACGATGTGAAGAGGAGGTTAGGGGTAAGTGATATTTTGTAATTGTATTGAATCAATGGCTCTAAAGGTTATGGTGTATTTGTTTATAGTGGAATCGAAAATAACATCAAGAAAGAAGAAGAAGAAGAAGAAGAAGAAGAAGAAGAAGAAGAAGAAGAAGAAGCAGAAGAAGAAGAAGAAGAAGCAGAAGAAGAAGAAGAAGCAGAAGAAGAAGAAGAAGAAGAAGAAGCAGAAGAAGAAGAAGAAGCAGAAGAAGAAGAAGAAGAAGAAGAAGAAGAAGAAGCAAGAAGAAGAAGAAGAAGAAGAAGAAGCAAGAAGAAGAAGAAGAAGAAGAAGCAGAAGAAGAAGAAGAAGAAGCAGAAGAAGAAGAAGAAGAAGAAGCAGAAGAAGAAGAAGAAGAAGCAGAAGAAGAAGAAGAAGAAGAAGCAGAAGAAGAAGAAGAAGCAGAAGAAGAAGAAGAAGAAGAAGAAGCAGAAGAAGAAGAAGAAGAAGAAGAAGAAGAAGAAGAAGAAGAAGAAGAAGAAGAAGAAAATAATAATAAGATAAAGAATAAGAAGAAGAAAAGAACAAGAATGAGAAAAAAGAAGAGGGGGAGTAAGAACAAGTATAAAAGGAAAAAGATGAAGGAGAAGAAGAAAAGAACTAAGAAGGAGGAAAAGGAGAAAAAGAAAAGGAAGGAAAATGGAAAAAAGAAGAAGAGGATGAAGAGGAATAAGAAGAATAAGCAAAAAGAAGAAGAAAGAGAAGAATAAGAAGTAAAGAAGAAGAAGAAGAAGAAAGAAAACGAGAAAAAGAAGAAGAAAAAGAGGAGGAAGAAGAAAAAGAGGAGGAGGAGTAAAAAGAAGTAGAAGAAGAAGAAGAAGAAGAAGAAGAAGAAGAAGAAGAAGAAGAAGAAAAGAAGCAAAAAGAGTAAGAGGAATAAATTAAGAAAAAGAGTAAAAAAAGGAAAAAGAAAAGAAGTGTAGAAAGAACTAATAAAAAAGATGAAAATAGAAAAAGTTTAGAGGAAAAAAAGGAGAAAATAGAAAAATGTTGAGAATGAAGAAGAAGAAGAAAAGAAAAAAGAAGAGGAGGGAAAATGATGAAGTCAGTCAAACGAAAGACAATTTTGGGGTATTTGTTTAAGAAATCCTAATCTGTAAAAAAATAACCTGCTCTTCAACAGGATGTATAAAATCCAAGGATGGAACAATCATATTGGAGAAAGAGGAAATACTCCAACGTTGGGAAGAATATATAAAAGATCTTTTCCGCGACAAGAGAAAGCAACCGATAATTCACAAAGATGAGGACGAACCGGAAATATTAAAGTCTGAAGTGGAATCTGCAATAGCCAAACTGAGCAGAAACAAAGCAGCGGGACCAGACGGACGCCGTCATAGAGCTTCTGATAACTCTGGAAGAATCTGGCATAGAGACAATTACAGAAATATTAAATGAAATTTTTAATAGTGGTGTAATGTCAGATGACCTCAGCAAGTCGATCTTCATAGCGCTGCCTAAGAATCCAGGAGCAAACGAGTGAGAATTCCACAGAACCATCAGTTTAATGAGCCATGTAACAAAATTGATCGTCCGAATCCTGATGAACAGAGAAAGAAGCAGAATCGGGCCCGAGATAGGACAAGAACAGTGCGGTTTCGTCAAAGACACTGGAACAAGGAACGCCATATTTATGATTAGGATGCTCTCTGAAAGGGCAATACAAATGAAGGACTTGTGCCTATGTTTTATTGATTATGCAAAGGCGTTTGACAAAATACGCCACAAAGAATTGATGGGAATGCTTGGCAGCCTCGACATATTTTGGAAAGACCTAAGTGTAATCAAGAATATCTACTAGCAGCAAACTGCTTGCATACGGACAGGTAACGAATTCAGCAATTATACTAAAATTGAAAGGGGCGTAATACAAGGATGCGTTTTTTCACTGGCTCTATTCAACTTGTACAGCGAGACTATTCTGAGAACCCTAGAAGTTATGCCAGGATTCGTCATCGGAGGCCATAATTTAAACAATATAAGGTACGCAGATGATACAGTGCTGATAGCAGACACAGAAAGAAAACTACAAGACCTCCTACAGAAGGTAGCTGAAGAGAGTGACAAGAAAGGACTACAAATAAACTGCAAGAAAACCGAATGCATGGTCATCAGTAAAAAGGGCGGCCGAAAATTCCAATTACAGGTGAGGGACTCTAAAATCAAGCAGGTACATAAATTTAAATACCGAGGAAGTGTATTCTAACAGAATAACGGAAAGTGCGACACCGAGATCCGAAGGCGAATTGGCATGGCGAAAGAAGCATTCCAGAAGTTGAGTAACGTATTAAGAAACAGGATA
This sequence comes from Ascarosepion bandense, assembly GCA_037127315.1. NCBI lineage: Eukaryota > Metazoa > Mollusca > Cephalopoda > Sepiida > Sepiidae > Ascarosepion > Ascarosepion bandense. The sequence continues at coordinate 721,146 of JBBBDQ010029369.1, read as the reverse complement.
ATTTCACTAAATTTCACTCTTTCTCAACAAAGAGAAGAGTACTGGATTGCTATGTGATGTCAGTTCTTCAATATGGCAGTGAATGTTGAACAATATCTTCGAACATGAAGAAAAAACTTGAAGTAGTTGAAATGTGGTTCTACAGAAGGATGCTGCGGATATCATGGACCGAGCATGTGAGCAATGACGAGGTTTTGGAAAGGATGTAGACGAAAAGGAAGTTAATAGTGAGCATCAGGAAGAGACAACTAGAGTTTCTGGAACATGCAATGAGGTAGGAGGGCTTGGAGAATCTGATACTAACAGGGCAGATAGAGGGTAAAAGAGACAGAGGAAAGCAGCTGATAGCATATTATAAGGACCTGATCAGGTAGATGACGGAATGAGGGTTACATGGTGCAATAGGAGAAAGCGTGCTAAGAGCCACCAGAGACAGGGAGATGTGGAAAGCCATGATCGCCTACGTCCTGAAAGGATATGGTACATAAAAGAAGAATAATCTGTATACAGGGTGTTTAAGCAAAATCCGACACGAAGAAAATGAAATAGGCAATAAAAACAAAAGTTTTATATGCAAAAACCCAAGAGTTTATTTAGCAACAGTAAGTGTTATATACTACATTACTTTTCAATGTAACCGCCGGCGGCGGCGGCGACGACCATCACAAGGCGGGCGCAAAATGAGTCACACACTTCGGCGACGATATCCTTGTCCATAGCTACAAACGCCTCCACGATAGCAGCTTTCAGAGAGTCGACCGTGTTGTGGGCGTACTTGTTGGTCTTGGTCTCGATCACGCCCCAAAAGTAATAGTCAAGCGGGTTGCAGTCAGTTGAGGAGGGCGGCCACAAATCCGGCGACCAGTGGTGAGGAACACTGTTGAGCAGCAACGCCTGGGCCGTCTTGGCCTTGTGTACATGAGCGGCGTCTCGCTGAAAGATGTATGGGCGCTCAGCGACGGTCTCGTCCATCCAGGACTTTACCACGCTCCGCATCAGCTGCTGGTAGGTCTCAGCGGTGACTCTCAGGCCCTTTTGAACGAAGAACGGAGGCATGGTATATGTATATGTAATCATTAGAAGTAAGGAAAGTTTTATATATTTGTTTTATAAATTCTACCTGTTATATAGGCAATCACGAGAAGAAATAAATGTTTTGACGTATGTGTTTAAAAATCTTATGCATTATCTACAGGAATGGCTTACGGCCATATCACGTTGAATACACCGGTTCTCGCTCGATCACCGAAGGTAAGCAACGTTGAGCCCTGGTCAGTATTTAGATGGGTGACCGCTTGGGAATATCAAGTGCTGTAAGCGTTTAGTGACGGATCTGAGTTGTGGTGCAGTGGATATCGCCTCGGAAAGAGAAATCGGTGAGCCGAGTTCGAATTCCAGTTGAATTCACTTAAGCACTGGTACCCTTGGGACAGGTATTAATCCATCCCAGTTTTGAGTTAAATAACAGGGTAGGACTTGGGGACCCTGCTCTTAAAAAAATAACAAATCCCAATGAATCTTGATACTCGAAAAGAAAAAGTATTACTAGACACAAAACTTATTTAAAAAACAACAATAAATTATTTAAAGAAAAAGGTATTATCAACAATAAATAAAATTTAGTTGGCAATAATTGACCCGCCGAGGTTGATATGCCATAAAACAACCAACCAACCTTATAGGAATAACAGTTTTGATGTATTTGTTAAATAAATCCTATCTGTTATACAGGGTGGGCCATAAGTCGCGCACCAAAGCATCCGTGGTTTGTCAACGACACTACCAGTTTCGTGAAATTTCTATATTAAACGTCCTACTGTCGTGTGAGAGATGGGCTCACGATCAGGATGAATTCGATTAAATTTCTCAGCAGCAGATCGATTAGTGGCGCCATCAGCAACAGACATGAACACTAGTTTAACTCGTTCGTCAATTGTTAAGGGCAGATCTGAAAATTAAAATAAATTTTGTTTTAAAGGCAAATCATAACTTAAAAAACATTTATTTTATACCCAAGGAAAGGAAAAGATATTTTACTCCGCTGATTTCACATTGTTTCACATCACTTCACGCAATTCTTTAGTGCGGGACTTATGGTCTACCCTGTATAGTCAGTCAGTTAAGTGCCATACGTGATACACGCTTGGGCGATCATGTCTCGAAAGAGACATGACTGACTGGGCAGAAGAATATCCCGCAGTAGGTTGCCATTGCTTTCTGCGGTAGACTGGTTGCCGACCAAGGCTTTAGAACCCAATCTGTCCTGTTATTTGACTCATAGCTAGAAAGGGAAGATATGTATTATATTATAATGTAGTAATAAGTGGGGGATCCGTTTATTACTTCATAACAATATAAAACAGATCCCCCACTTTATGCCCAGTAGAAGCCTTAATCATATGTTCAACTATTATATTCAGTCAGTCAGTTAAGTGCCATAGGTGATACACGCTTGGGCGATCATGTCTAGAAAGAGACATGACTGACTGGGCAGAAGATTATCCCGCAGTAGGTTGCCATTGCTTTCTGCGATAGACTGGTTGCCAGCCAAGGCTATAGAACCCAATCTGTCCTGTTATTTAATCCATAACTGGAGGGAAGAGACGGATTAATACCTTTCCCAAGGGTATTTGCGCGTAAGTGAATACAATGAATTCAGCTGGAATTAGAACTCGGCTCCCCAGTTTCTCGTTCCGAGCCGATATCCACTGCACCACAACGCACATCCACCCGGTATAAGTAATCATTAAAAGAATTACATTTTTTTGCTGAATTCCTTTAATAAATTCGACTCGTTACATATGTAATGATTAGAGAAAATTGATATTTGGACCTATTTGTTTAATAATTTTTATCCGTTATTTATGTAATCATTATAGAGAATAAAAGTTTTGACGTATGTTTTTTTTTTTTTAATCATATCACCCCGAGCAAATGGCACTGAAGTGCAGGGGGCTACATAGGTCTGAAAAGATTAGAAAAGAGAAAACCGGAAACCGCATCCTAAACAGGAAACAAGGGATGAGCCTCTTCACCTGTTCAATAGACGTGGGTAGAGTGTGAAACCGGGCGATAGTTTAGTCTATCTACTCCAACTCAATAAATGCTACTTATTCTAAATGTAATATTAAAAAGGAATGGAATTTTGATATATTTGTTTAATAAATCCTTGTCCTTATATATGTAATCAATGGAGGGAATGAAAGCTTTAACGTACTTATTTAATAAATCCTATGCATTATGTAAGTAATCACCAAAAGCAATTAAAATTTTGTTTTATTTTTTTAATAAATCCGCAATTTTCATTCATTAAAGTTTACATATCTGATAAACTTTAATGAATGAAAATTGCGTATTTACTTAATAGATTACATCAATTATAACCATTAGAGGCAATGAAAGTTTTAACGTGTTTATTTTAAAAATCATAATTCTTATATACACTATATTGATTCCATAGCTAAATCTACTGCTAAGAAGGTTGGGTCACTATGCCGATCCAGGATGTTTTTTCCGCCTGAATCCATCCTGCATATATACAAGTCAACCATCCGTCCGTGCATCTCGACAGGCTCCAAAGGAGAGTCTGTAATGTGATAGGTACTGATCTGGCGGCTCGACTGCAGCCACTTCCCCACCGTCGAAATGTGGCCTCCCTTTGTCTGTTCTATAAATACTTTCATGGCTTCTGCTCGGACGAACTTAAGTCACTGGTGCCTCCTTAACAGGTGTTTACTCGTGCAACCAGATTGGCAACTGGGTCCCACCCATTCACAGTTAGGTTAGCCAAATGCAGACGACAATTCTACTCCTGCAGCTTCTTCTCTCGCACTTCCCGCCTGTGGAACTCGCTCCCATATTCTTGCTTTCCTGACGGCTACAACCTCCAGAAATTTAAATGCAATGTCAATACTCATCTACTAACCACTGGACTCTAGCTCCCTCCCCACCCCCGTATAACCTTCCCTTTCTCTCCTCCTATGTATCTGTCATCGCACCTGCTTTCTCAGCTTTCTATTGCTCCTTTCTAACTAGTTTGTACTCCTCACTCTTTTCTAATTAATCTTTTTACATTTATGTAGCCCCCTGCACATCAGTGGCGTTTCCGCCTTGCTCGGGGTGAAATGATTAAATATATATATATATATGTAATCGTTAGAAGTAATGAATCTTTTGACGTATTTCTTTTAATAAAACATAATCCATAGATATGTAATCATTAGTATCGATGATAGTTTTGACGTATTTGTTTAATACATCCTGATCCTTAGGTATGTTACCGTTAGAGGCAATTAAAATGTTTTGACGTATTTGTCTTAATAAACCATACTACTTCGATATGTAATCGTTAAAGGCGATGAAAGTTTTGACGTATTTCTTAAATAAATCATAAACTTCACACGTGAGAATAAATCATAAACTTCACACGTGAGAAGCGATGAAAATTTTGAAGTATTTGTTTAATAAATCTTAATACTTATATATGTAATCATTAGAGGGAGTGAAAGATTTCATGTATTTGTTTAAAAAATCCTAATACTTATATTTGCAATCATTTAAAGGAATGAAATCGTTGACGCATTTGTTAAATAAATTTTACTCCTTATATATGTAATCATTAGAAGGAATTAAAGTTTTGACGCTTTTGTCAAACATAATACGTAATCGTTTGAATCGATGAAAGTTTTGAAGAATTTGTTTAATAAATCCTAATAATTATATATATAATTTTTAGAGGCAATAGAAATTTGGATGCATTTGTTTCATAAATCATACATGGAAGGGATTTACTAAGTGTGGCATCGTTATGACACAGGGCAGGTATAGATCGAACTCTCCTGTTCAAGGTATTATATATATATATATATATATATATATATACTAGCAGTATAGCCCGGCGTTACTCTGGTGTAATGAAAGCTTTAAAACTAATCCATGGTCCTGGAGCTCAGACGCTTTGGACGTTGGCACGAAAGACTAAAAGGCGATAGTTGTTTCCAGTTAAATCTAAACCGTAGACTGAAAGAAAAATGAATGAATGTAAGTCAAATTTTGATTTGCTGGTATCGATATCAAATAAGATTTTCGTTGTAAACTGAATTCTGAAGGCAAAATAAGTCCTCTGAGAAAATGGTATCGTGGCTGAGACTAAGAACTACAATTATACCTACTTAGAGCCAAACCCGAAGCAAAAACTAAAATAAAAGGGCTGAAAAAAAACAAACAAACAAACATACAGGCAGATAAACAGACACACACACAAACATCTTGCCTTTTATATATATATATATATATATATATATATATATATATATATATATATATCGATTTTCTGTACTATTGTAAGAACTGCAACCTTGAAACTTCTGGATATCGTTTTTTATGTCTTTGTCTATGAGTGTATCAAATTTTATTAAAATCGGACCTCTCCTTCTATAAACTGATTTATTCGATTATCGATTTTCGATATTTATCGGAGGTTTCTCGACACAAAACCTAGCTCAGAACACACGCAGACGCTTATAGTACAACTGTGTAAATTTTCAAGAAAATCGGTTCAGCTGTTTCGGAGTCTATAGGTAACGGACACACACACACACACACAGACAAAGTTCCATTTATAAATAACTTCATATATATATATATATATATATATATATATATATATATATATACATATATTTGTGCGTATATATATATATATTTGTGCGTATATATATATATATTTGTGCGTATATATATATATATATATATATATATATATATATATATATATATATATAATCATTTGCTGCAATTCATACTGGGCGTGTTTGCTTAATTAAATGAGCACGTATATTTTTTATTGCAAGATATCCATTAGAAAGTGTATGTCAATCACTCATGCAGATCTGAAACGCTGAAAGCGTATTGAAATCCATGACTTTTTTATAACCTTAACCCTGGAGTAAAATAACTCTGGCGATGACATAATTTAATTCCTATGTGCCGTGTCCCCTCAGGATGTAGGCAATCATGGCCCATCGACTCTCTCTCTCCCTTGTCGCTCTCAACACTTTTCCTCTTGGTATCTCTCCGAAACCCCGCTCAGCCATCCATTTACTCAAGCTAATCAAATATGTTCCGCTTTGCTTTCCCCTGTCACCCCTTTCTTCTATCCGTCCTGTGAGTATCAGATTCTCTAAGCCCTGTTTCCTCACTACGTGTACCAGAAACTTCAGCCGTCTCTTCGTTATGTTATGCATACATTTCCGTTTCATTTCCATCCTCTCCAAAACCTTAATGTCGCTCACATGTTCGGTTCATGGTATCCTCAGCATTCTACTGTAGAGACAGATTTCTGTTGCTTCGTGTCTCTCCTTCATCTTTGAGTAGATTGTCCAGCATTCGCTGCTGTATCACAAAACAGTGCAGTATTATTTTTCTTTATGTCCGACAAACTCTTCCTGTCTATCAATACTCTACTCAGCTTCTGTAGTGCAACATTCACCTTGCCTATACGCCTTCGGATCTCAGCGTCACATTTTTTGTCCTCTGTTAGTACATTTCCCACGTATTTAAATTTCTGTCTTCTTCTTTTTCTATGTGCCTTGTCCTTGATCATGGCTTTTCACGTCTCCATATCCATTGTGGCTCTTAGCACGCTTTCTCCTGTTACACCACGCAACCCCCATTCTGTCATCCACCTGCTCAGGTCATTCAAATATGTCATCTGCTGCCTTCCTCTCTTTTTTCCCTCTATCTGGACTGTTAGTATCAGGTTCTCCAAGCCTTCCTTCCTCACTGCATGTCCCAGGAACTATATTGGAGTAGATAGACTAAACTATCGCTCGGTTCACACTCCACCCACGTATATTGTACAAGTGAAGAGACTCATCCCTTGTTCCATGTTAAGGATGTGGTTTCCGGTTTTCTCTTTTCCAATTTTCTCACTATTTTTTTTCAATTAGAGTAGATAGACTAAACTATCGCCCGGTTCACACTCCACCCACGTCTATTGAACAGGTGAAGAGGCTCATCCCTTGTCCCCTGTTTAGGATGTGGCTTCCGGCTTTCTCTTTTCCAATCTTTTCACTCTTATGTAGCCCCCTGCACATCAGTGGCTTTACCGCCTTGCTCGGGGTGATATAATTTTTAAAAAAATGTTGTCTGTACCTGGTGCTCAATATTAATTTCCTTATCGTTTCCATTCTTTCCAAAACCTCATCATTGCTCACATGCTCGGTCCATGATATCCGCAGCATCCTTCTGTAGAACCACATTTCAGTTGCTTCAGATTTTTTCTTCATTTCTGATTGTATTGTCCAGCATTTGCTGCCATATTGAAGAACTGATATTACATAGCTGTCCAGTACACTTTTCTTTGTTTTTAGCGAAATTTTGCTGTCTCTTAATACTCTACTCAGCTTCTGGAATTCGCCTTCGAATCTCTGTGTCGCACTTCCCGTCTTCGTTAGAACACTTCCCAGATATTTAAACTTCTTTACCTGCTTGATTCTAGTATCCCCCACCTGTATTTGGCATTTTGGTCTACTCTTTTTGCTGATGACCATGTATTCGGTTTTCTTGCAGTTTATTTGTTGTCCTTTCTTGTCACTCTCTTCAGCTACCTTCTGTAGGAGGTCTTGTAGTTTCCTTTCCGTGTCTGCTATCACCACTGTATCATGACCGACCTGTATTTGGCATTTTGGGCTGCCCTTTTTACTGATGACCATGCATTCGGTTTTCTTTCAGTTATTTGTTGTCCTTTCTTGTCATTCTCTTCAGCTACCTTCTGTAGGAGGTCTTGTAGTTTCCTTTCCGTGTCTGCTATCAGCACTGTATCATGACCGACCTCTATTTGGCATTTTGGGCTGCCCTTTTTGCTGATGACCATGCATTCGGTTTTCTTTCAGTTATTTGTTGTCCTTTCTTGTCACTCTCTTCAGCTACCTTCTGTAGGAGGTCTTGTAGTTTCCTTTCTGTGTCTGCTATCAGCACTGTATCATGACTGACCTGTATTTGGCATTTTGGGCTGCCCTTTTTACTGATGACCATGCATTCGGTTTTCTTGCAGTTTATTTGTAGTCCTTTCTAGTTACTCTCTTCAGCTACCTTCTGTAGGAGGTCTTGTAGTTTCCTTTCTGTGTCTGCTATCAGCACTGTATCATCACCGGCCTGTATTTGGCATTTTGGGCTGCCCTTTTTACTGATGACCATGCATTCGGTTTTCTTGCAGTTTATTTGTAGTCCTTTCTTGTCACTCTCTTCAGCTACCTTCTGTAGGAGGTCTTGTAGTTTCCTTTCTGTGTCTGCTATCAGCACTGTATCATCACCGGCCTGTATTTGGCATTTTGGGCCGCCCTTTTTACTGATGACCATGCATTCGGTTTTCTTTCAGTTATTTGTTGTCCTTTCTTGTCACTCTCTTCAGCTACCTTCTGTAGGAGGTCTTGTAGTTTCCTTTCTGTGTCTGCTATCATCACTGTATCATCTGCGTACTTTAGGTTGTTTAAATTGTGGCCTCCGATTACCAATCCTAGCATAACATCTAGGATTCTCAGAATAATCTCGCTATCAAATTTCTGTAACTGTTTGATTTTAGTATCCCCAACCTGTAATTAATATTTTGGGCTCCTAATTTTGATCATCATCATTTAATTCTGTTTTCGTGTAGTTTATCTTCCTGATAAGAAGCATAACGACCTTGCAAAATTGGTGAATATATCTGTATATATAAAAGGCAATCCGTGAGTCTGTGTGTGACTGTTGCCTATGCACGCCTACATTTTTGACGCTACGTCATTCAAAATTTCTAGAGACACATATCTACAGGGAAGCCAGGTCGACACATACTTTTTAGTTTAAGTTCATTAATTTTTACCTTTCGCACTTTTTGGCCAATGGTGCAGATTGTTTACATTTGCTCTGTAAAACATCTAAGATCTAAGATGGTTGCTAGATTACGTCCCAGAAATCAAATCACACGTGTCAAACGCGACTAAAAAATGCGCCTTTATATTTAATTTTTATTTCGACATTTTAAAAATTCATTTGGTCAACAAAAAAACGTGAAAATTCCCCCCTAATTTTGAAACAAAGAAATATTTAAAGAAAAAAAGTGTTTTTTCAAACAAAAACAAAATATTAAAAAAACAAAAACAAGAGGAAATCTTTGTTTTAGGACCCAAAGGCTAATATTCCTTCAGATTTTTCCAAAATAGTCATATTTCCGTGCAAATGTATTTGCTGAACTCAAATCAGCAATTAGATATTGAAGAAACCGACCTTTTTTTATGTTAACGACCAGAAAGAAATCGGACCTCGCTCTTTTTGGCAGCCATTACCGGCATAGTGAGAGCCATTCGCTGCACAATGATTTTAGGCGTAGGAAGAAAATTTGGGCCTATTTACTTCCTTCACAGAAAAGTCCTTGCAGAAATTAGTACGTGATATTTTTTTTCGGAACTTAATTTCAGAAGAAAGTTATTGACATTGAAATAAGTGAAAAAAAAGTTATTTGTGTGTGTTTGCGTATATAAGGGATATTAACCGTCGGGTCCTAAAACGGAAATTTACCATGTCTACATTTTTAAATATTTTTCGAAACTTTCTGAAATTCATTTAGTCAACAAAAAATTTAAATATTTTACCCCGTAATTTTGAAACAAAATCAAACGCAATGTCACACAGAACATAAACTCACGTTTACGCAAAACAAAAGAAAATAGATTTTTTAATGGAATTTTTAAACAACAATTTTTTATAATTTTTTTTTTTATATAACTGAGTTTTAAAATGATGCGGCGACTACAAGCGCTTGGAAAACGTAACACGCTGCATTAATCATCTAAATTAAAAAATGTTTTCAGTTGCACGGGCAACGCCGCGCTATGATGGTCAGTCAGTTAAGTGCCATACATGATACACGCTTGGGCGATCATGTCTCGAAAGAGACATGACTGACTGGGCAGAAGATTATCCCTACTTACGCACAAATACACTTAGGAAAGATATTGATCCGTCTTTCCCTCCAGTTAAGGGTTAAATAATAGGACAGATTGGATTCTATAGCCTTGGCTGGCAATCAGTTTACCACAGAAAGCAATGGCAACTTACTGCAGGATAATCTTCTGCCCAGTCAGTCATGTCTCGAAAGAGACATGATTGCCCAAGACGTGTATCATGTATAAGCACTTAACTGACTGACTCAATATAATTGTTGGAATCACAATTAAGGCTTATACTGAGCATAAAGTGGGGGGTCTGTTTTCTGTTGTTATGAAGTAATAAACAGATCTCCCACTAATAACTACTTAATAATATAATACATCTCTTCCCCCTCTAGCTATGAGTCAAATAATAGGACAGATTGGGTTCTATAGCCTTGGCTGGCAACCAGTCTACCGTAAAAAGAAATGGCAACCTCCTGCAGGATAATCTTCTGCCCAGTCAGTCATGTCTCTTTCGAGACATGATCGTGAGCGTGTATCACGTATGGCACTTAACTGATTGACTGAGTATAATAGTTGGAAACATGATTAAAGCTTCTACTGGGCATAAAGTGAGGGATCTTTTCTGTATTGTTATGAAGTAATAAACTGATCCCCCACTTATTACTACATAATAATATAATATATATCTTCCATTTCTAGCTATGAGTCAAATAACAGGACAGATTGGGTTCTAAAGCCTTGGTCGGCAACTAGTCTACCGCAGAAAGCAATGGCAACCTACTGCGGGATATTCTTCTGCCCAGTCAGTCGTGTCTCTTTTGAGACATGATCGCCCGAGCGTGTATCACGTATGACATTTAAATGATTTTGGCCACTTGAATACGCACTTTCCGTCCCCTTGTAGAACACTTCCCAGTTATTTTAATATCCACGAGATTAAAAATGTGAAGAGTGTAGAGTATCTAAACTTATTTCTAAATGTAACTTTGTGTGTGTGTGTGTGCGTGTGTGTGTGTGTGTGTGTGTGTGTGTGCGCGCGTGTGTGTCTGCGTGTGTGTGTGTGTGTGCGCGTGTGTGTGTGCGTGTGTGTCTGCGTGTGTGTGTGTGTGTGCGCGCGTGTGTGTCTGCGTGTGTGTGTGTGTGTGCGCGTGTGTGTGTGTGTGTGTGTGTGTGTGTGTGTGTGTGTGTGTGTGTGTGGTGCTGTGTCTGTGTGTGTGTGTGTGTGTGTGCGCGCGTGTGTGTCTGCGTGTGTGTGTGTGCGTGTGTGTCTGCGTGCGTGTGTGTGTGTGTGTGTGTGTGTGTGTGTCTGCGTGTGTGTGTGTGTGTGCGTGTGTGTCTGCGTGTGTGTGTGTGTGTGTGTGTGTGTGTGTGTGTGTGTGTGTCCGTTACCTATAGACTCCGAAACGGCTAAAACCTATTTTCTTGAAAATTTACACAGTTATACTATAAGCGTCTGCGAGTGTTCTTAGCTAGGTTTTGTGTCGAGGTACCCCCGATAAATATCAATAATCGATAATCGAAAATCGGGTTATAGAAGGAATGGTCCGATTTTAATCAAATTTGATACACTCATAGACTAAGACATAAGAAACGATATTCAGAAGTTTCAAGGCCGCAGTTCTTACAATAGTGCAGAAAATCGATTATATATATATATATATATATTATCGATTTTCTGCACTATTTGATATCGATACCAGGAAATGAAAATTTGACTTACATCCATTCATTTTTCTTTCGGTCTAAGTTTTCGCTTTAACTAGAAACAACTATTGCTTTTTAGTCTTTCGTGGCAACGTCCAAAGCGTCTGAGCTCCAGGACCATGGATTAGTTTTAAAGCTTTCATTACACCCGAGCAACGCCGGGTTATGCTACTAGTATATATATATATATATATATATATATATATATATATATATATATTTACTAGGTGCGATTGTTAAATTGTCGCAATTATTTTATTATTTCAAATATTCTTTCGGCTGAGTCTGAGCTACAGGACCATGGGTTAGTTTTAAAGCTTTCATTACACCCGAGCAACGCCGGGTTATACTGCTAGTATATATATATATATATATATTTACTAGTTGCGATTGTTAAATTGTCACAATTATTTTATTATTTCAAATATTTTTTAGGCTGAGTCTGAGCTACAGGACCATGTGTTAGTTTTAAAGCTTTCACTACACCCGAGCAACGCCGGGTTATACTGCTAGTATTTATGTAGCCTCTGACCAACTTAGCAGCAACTCTATCGCAACGTCATTTCTTTTTTAGCTGGATACACACCTGCCGATATCAGTCAGTACATTCGTGTTCTTTTAAAAGTCTCAATTTCAAAAACGACTTCCTGATGCCCTCAAAGGTTAGGCTGGTACGTTCGGTTTAATTCATTAGAACGTTTCAAATATAATTATCGTTAATTTAAAATATGGCGTACCATGACTCAAGTACTTGAGATTTGAAAAAAAAATGGTTATTTTATATTTTCAGTGATTTTCATTTCTTATTTTTTTCTTTATTTATGTATAAACGTTTTTTTTTTCTTTATTTATATGAAAGGTTTTACTGTAAATTAAAAACCTCTAAGAAATAGTGTGTTAAAGAAAGAGTGGGGAACTCGATTGTTTGAATTGATTTAAAATCGTCTTCAAGAAAGTATATTAATTAGCAAGTAGTTGGCGGCGATGCTGACGAAAACTAATTTAATTCTAACCCCCCCCCCCCCCAAAAAAAAACAAGAACAAAAAAGATAGAAGGAAATCTGTCAAGAAACGAAAGAAAAACGAAGATAAATAAGAAAAAGAAACAGACTGAGTCTTAAGTTAAATCGGTCCAGTAAGAAAAGGGACAGACTTATTGATGAATGAGAAATAACGAAAATTCAAAATGAAAAACAGTGGCGAAGAAAAAGGTTTAGGAAATTATGAAAGTAATGAACGAGAGAGAGAGAGGGGGGGGGAGAAAAGAAAGTGTTTAAAAAGGGTAGAAAAAATGAGAAGAATAAAAGAAAGAAAAAAAAACAGAAGAAAAATGAAAAATACGTAACACATGAGAAGGCGATGAAAATAAGAATAAAAAGAAAGAAAAAAAGAAAAATAATATTTTTTTTTTTTTTAATCATTTCACCCCGAGCAAGGCAGAAACGCCACTGATGTGCAGGGGGTTACACAAATGTAGAAAGGGAAGGTAAAAAGTAGATAGAAAAAGTAAAGGTATGAGAAATGAAAATGAAAGAAAGAGATGAAAAAAGGAAAGAATGAGAAAAGTTTTTTTTTAATCATTTCACCCACATCAAGGTATTCCACTGCCACTATAGCGCAGGGGGTTACATAGGGGGAGGTGCTGAGAGAGCGATTAGATATAGGACATGTCAGAAGGAGGGTGATAGACGAGTAAGGAGGGACATAGCAAGAGTGTTTGAGAGAATGGGTGCGAGATAGTGTGTTGGAAGGTGTCTATTGATCTTACATTTAAACTCCTGGTGATTGTAGCTGTCGGGGAAGCAAGTATGTGGAAGGGAATTCCACAGGAGGGAAGTGCGAGAAAAGAAGCCGTTGAAGTAGAAATTATGGTTACATTTTCTCGGTTTCACTGTAAAAGAGTGGGACCTAGTTGCTAATCTAGTATCTCGTGCAAATTCGTACCTAGGGGGGCACCAATGACCTAAGTTCATCGGAGCAGAAGCCGTGAAAGTATTTATAGAAGAGGCACAGGAAAGTCACGTCACGCCGGTGAGCGAGTGACTGCAGCCGGTCAGCCAAGTCGGTATCGATCACATTACAGATTCTCCATTGTATTTTGTCAAGAACCCGAGGAGAATAGCAGGGGCACCCGACCAGATGTGGTAGCAGTATTCAATACACGGGCGGATGGTAGATTTATATATGTGCAGGATAGATTCAGACGGAAAGAACTTCCGGACCCTGCACAGCACAGAGAAGCGACTTTCATAGCAGCGGATTTAGCAATGGATTCGACGTAGTCATTCCACTTGAGGCCCGCTGAGAGTGTGAGGCCAAGCAGGCGTGGTGTTTTACTCTCTGGGAGGCAAGCCTGTTCCATGCTAAGGGGAGGTAGGTGCAGTTGTCTATGGTGGTTAAAGAGAATAAAAATTGAGAGGGAAAAACGGAAGGAAATGACAGGATCAAGAATGAATGAAAAAAGAAAGAGAAAATAAACGTTAAATAAGACAAGAATGAAAAAAAAATATTGGAGATGAAAAAGAGTAGGCGAAGAAAGAAAACTAAAATGAAGTATAAGGGAAAGAAACCATGAAGGAAAATGGTGGATAAAAAAGAATAAAAGGAACAAGAAGGAAAAATACAGAACGAGAAAGTGTAAAAGAAAGTGGGGAATAAGGGAAATAATTAAAAGGGAGGAAAGAAAAATCAAGGAAGAAAAAAGAAAGAGAAACTGATTAAAGAAAGCGGAGATATGAGAGAAGGAAAATGAAAGAAAAACAGAAAGAAAAAATTAAAGTGAAAAGATAGGGAATAAGAAAAAAGTAATAAAAAAGAGAAAATGAAAAATGAAAGAAAAAATGAGAAAAAGAGAAACGACTGGAAAAAACGAGGAAAAAAAGAAAAAATGTGAAAGAGATTGGAGAAAGAAAAATGGAAGAAAAGACGTATAACATAAAGTAAAAATAATTTGTCTATATTTCTGAGATGAGGTAGTATTTACAGGATTTACATTATTCGGACTATTGTCATCATCTTTGTTGCCATTTGTACGACGTTTAATAATAGATCATTCTATTTGTCTATATTTCTGAGATGAGGTAGTATTTACAGTATTTACATTATTCGGACTATTGTCCTCATCTTTGTTGCCATTTGTACGACGTTTAATAATAGATCATTCTATTTGTCTATATTTCTGAGATGAGGTAGTATTTACAGTATTTACATTATTCGGACTATTGTCCTCATCTTTGTTGCCATTTGTACGACGTTTAATAATAGATCATTCTATTTGTCTATATTTCTGAGATGAGGTAGTATTTACAGTATTTACATTATTCGGACTATTGTCCTCATCTTTGTTGCCATTTGTACGACGTTTAATAATAGATCATTCTATTTGTCTATATTTCTGAGATGAGGTAGTATTTACAGTATTTACATTATTCGGACTATTGTCCTCATCTTTGTTGCCATTTGTACGACGTTTAATAATAGATCATTCTATTTGTCTATATTTCTGAGATGAGGTAGTATTTACAGTATTTACATTATTCGGACTATTGTCCTCATCTTTGTTGCCATTTGTACGACGTTTAATAATAGATCATTCTATTTGTCTATATTTCTGAGATGAGGTAGTATTTACAGTATTTACATTATTCGGACCATTGTCCTTATCTTTGTTGCCATTTGTACGACGTTTAATAATAGATCATTCTATTTGTCTATATTTCTGAGATGAGGTAGTATTTACAGTATTTACATTATTCGGACTATTGTCCTCATATTTGTTGCCATTTGTACGACGTTTAATAATAGATCATTCTATTTGTCTATATTTCTGATGTGAGGTAGTATTTACAGTATTTAGATTATTCGAACTATTGTCCTCATATTTGTTGCCATGTGTACGACGTTTAATAATAGATCATTCTATTTGTCTATATTTCTGAGGTGAGGTAGTATTTACAGTATTTACATTATTCGAACTATTGTCCTCATATTTGTTGCCATGTGTACGACGTTTAATAATAGATCATTCTATTTGTCTATATTTCTGAGATGAGGTAGTATTTACAGTATTTACATTATTCGAACTATTGTCCTCATATTTGTTGCCATGTGTACGACGTTTAATAATAGATCATTCTATTTGTCTATATTTCTGAGATGAGGTAGTATTTACAGTATTTACATTATTCGGACTATTGTCCTCATCTTTGTTGCCATTTGTACGACGTTTAATAATAGATCATTCTATTTGTCTATATTTCTGAGATGAGGTAGTATTTACAGTATTTACATTATTCGGACTATTGTCCTCATCTTTGTTGCCATTTGTACGACGTTTAATAATAGATCATTCTATTTGTCGATATTTCTGAGATGAGGTAGTATTTACAGTATTTACATTATTCGGAATATTGTCCTCATCTTTGTTGCCATTTTTATGATGTTTAATAATAGATCATATCTATATTTCTGAGATGAGGTAGTATTTACAGTATTTACATTATTCGGACTATTGTCCTCATCTTTGTTGCCATTTGTACGACGTTTAATAATAGATCATTCTATTTGTCTATATTTCTGAGGTGAGGTAGTATTTACAGTATTTACATTATTCGAACTATTATCCTCATCTTTATTGCCATGTGTACGACGTTTAGTAATAGATCATTCTATTTGTCTATATTTCTGAGATGAGGTAGTATTTACAGTATTTACATTATTCGGACTATTGTCCTCATCTTTGTTGCCATTTGTACGACGTTTAATAATAGATCATTCTAATTGTCTATATTTCTGAGATGAGGTAGTATTTACAGTATTTACATTATTCGGACTATTGTCCTCATCTTTGTTGCCATTTGTACGACGTTTAATAATAGATCATTCTATTTGTCGATATTTCTGAGATGAGGTAGTATTTACAGTATTTACATTATTCGGAATATTGTCCTCATCTTTGTTGCCATTTGTATGATGTTTAATAATAGATCATATCTATATATCTGAGATGAGGTAGTATTTACAGTATTTACATTATTCGGACTATTGTCCTCATCTTTGTTGCCATTTGTACGACGTTTAATAATAGATCATTCTATTTGTCTATATTTCTGAGATGAGGTAGTATTTACAGTATTTACATTATTCGGACTATTGTCCTCATCTTTGTTGCCATTTGTACGACGTTTAATAATAGATCATTCTATTTGTCTATATTTCTGAGATGAGGTAGTATTTACAGGATTTACATTATTCGGACTATTGTCCTTATCTTTGTTGCCATTTGTACGACGTTTAATAATAGATCATTCTATTTGTCTATATTTCTGAGATGAGGTAGTATTTACAGTATTTACATTATTCGGACTATTGTCCTCATCTTTGTTGCCATTTGTACGACGTTTAATAATAGATCATTCTATTTGTCTATATTTCTGAGGTGAGGTAGTATTTACAGTATTTACATTATTCGAACTATTGTCCTCATATTTGTTGCCATGTGTACGACGTTTAATAATAGATCATTCTATTTGTCTATATTTCTGAGGTGAGGTAGTATTTACAGTATTTACATTATTCGAACTATTGTCCTCTTATTTGTTGCCATGTGTACGACGTTTAATAATAGATCATTCTATTTGTCTATATTTCTGAGATGAGGTAGTATTTACAGGATTTACATTATTCGGACTATTGTCCTTATCTTTGTTGCCATTTGTACGACGTTTAATAATAGATCATTCTATTTGTCTATATTTCTGAGATGAGGTAGTATTTACAGTATTTACATTATTCGAACTATTGTCCTCATATTTGTTGCCATGTGTACGACGTTTAATAATAGATCATTCTATTTGTCTATATTTCTGAGATGAGGTAGTATTTACAGTATTTACATTATTCGAACTATTGTCCTCATATTTGTTGCCATTTGTACGACGTTTAATAATAGATCATTCTATTTGTCTATATTTCTGAGATGAGGTAGTATTTACAGTATTTACATCATTCGAACTATTGTCCTCATATTTGTTGCCATGTGTACGACGTTTAATAATAGATCATTCTATTTGTCTATATTTCTGAGATGAGGTAGTATTTACAGTATTTACATTATTCGAACTATTATCTTCATCTTCATTGCCATGTGTACGACGTTTAGTAATAGATCATTCTATTTGTCTATATTTCTGAAATGAGGTAGTATTTACAGTATTTACATTATTCGGACTATTTTCCTCATCTTTGTTGCCATTTGTACGACGTTTAATAATAGATCATTCTATTTGTCGATATTTCTGAGATGAGGTAGTATTTACAGTATTTACATTATTCGGAATATTGTCCTCATCTTTGTTGCCATTTGTATGATGTTTAATAATAGATCATATCTATATTTCTGAGATGAGGTAGTATTTACAGTATTTACATTATTCGGACTATTGTCCTCATCTTTGTTGCCATTTGTACGACGTTTAATAATAGATCATTCTATTTGTCTATATTTCTGAGATGAGGTAGTATTTACAGTATTTACATTATTCGCACTATTGTCCTCATCTTTGTTGCCATTTGTATGATGTTTAATAATAGATCATGTCTATATTTCTGAGATGAGGTAGTATTTACAGTATTTACATTATTCGAACTATTGTCCTCATCTTTGTTGCCATTTGTACGACGTTTACTAATAGATCATTCTATTTGTCTATATTTCTGAGATGAGGTAGTATTTACAGTATTTACATTATTCGGACTATTGTCCTCATCATTGTTGCCATTTGTACGACGTTTAATAATAGATCATTCTATTTGTCTATATTTCTGATATGAGGTAGTATTTACAGTATTTACATTATTCGGACTATTGTCCTCATCTTTGTTGCCATTTGTACGACGTTTAATAATAGATCATTCTATTTGTCTATATTTCTGAGATGAGGTAGTATTTACAGTATTTACATTATTCGGACTATTGTCCTCATCTTTGTTGCCATTTGTATGATGTTTAATAATAGATCATGTCTATATTTCTGAGATGAGGTAGTATTTACAGTATTTACATTATTCGGACTATTGTCCTCATCTTTGTTGACATTTGTATGATGTTTAATAATAGATCATGTCTATATTTCTGAGATGAGGTAGTATTTACAGTACTTACATTATTCGGACTATTGACCTCATCTTTGTTGACATTTGTACGACGTTTAATAATAGATCATTCTATTTGTCTATAATTCTGAGATGAGGTAGTATTTACAGTATTTACATTATTCGGACTATTGTCCTCATCTTTGTTGCCATTTGTATGATGTTTAATAATAGATCATGTCTATATTTCTGAGATGAGGTAGTATTTACAGTATTTACATTATTCGGACTATTGTCCTCATCTTTGTTGCCATTTGTACGACGTTTAATAATAGATCATTCTATTTGTCTATATTTCTGAGATGAGGTAGTATTTACAGTATTTACATTATTCGGACTATTGTCCTCATCTTTGTTGCCATTTGTATGATGTTTAATAATAGATCATGTCTATATTTCTGAGATGAGGTAGTATTTACAGTATTTACATTATTCGGACTATTGTCCTCATCTTTGTTGCCATTTGTACGACGTTTAATAATAGATCATTCTATTTGTCTATATTTCTGAGATGAGGTAGTATTTACAGTATTTACATTATTCGAACTATTGTCCTCATCTTTGTTGCCATTTGTACGACGTTTAATAATAGATCATTCTATTTGTCTATATTTCTGAGGTGAGGTAGTATTTACAGTATTTACATTATTCGGACTATTGTCCTCATCTTTGTTGCCATTTGTACGACGTTTAATAATAGATCATTCTATTTGTCTATATTTCTGAGATGAGGTAGTATTTACAGTATTTACATTATTCGGACTATTGTCCTCATCTTTGTTGCCATTTGTACGACGTTTAATAATAGATCATTCTATTTGTCTATATTTCTGAGATGAGGTAGTATTTACAGTATTTACATTATTCGGACTATTGTCCTCATCTTTGTTGCCATTTGTACGACGTTTAATAATAGATCATTCTATTTGTCTATATTTCTGAGATGAGGTAGTATTTACAGTATTTACATTATTCGGACTATTGTCCTCATCTTTGTTGCCATTTGTACGACGTTTAATAATAGATCATTCTATTTGTCTATATTTCTGAGATGAGGTAGTATTTACAGTATTTACATTATTCGAACTATTGTCCTCATATTTGTTGCCATTTGTACGACGTTTAATAATAGATCATTCTATTTGTCTATATTTCTGAGATGAGGTAGTATTTACAGTATTTACATTATTCGGACAATTGTCCTCATCTTTGTTGCCATTTGTACGACGTTTAATAATAGATCATTCTATTTGTCTATATTTCTGAGATGAGGTAGTATTTACAGTATTTACATTATTCGGACTATTGTCCTCATCTTTGTTGCCATTTGTACGACGTTTAATAATAGATCATTCTATTTGTCTATATTTCTGAGATGAGGTAGTATTTACAGTATTTACATTATTCGGACTATTGTCCTCATCTTTGTTGCCATTTGTATGATGTTTAATAAAAGATCATGTCTATATTTCTGAGATGAGGTAGTATTTACAGTATTTACATTATTCGGAGTATTGTCCTCATCTTTGTTGCCATTTGTACGACGTTTAATAATAGATCATTCTATTTGTCTATATTTCTGAGATGAGGTAGTATTTACAGTATTTACATTATTCGGACTATTGTCCTCATCTTTGTTGACATTTGTATGATGTTTAATAATAGATCATGTCTATATTTCTGAGATGAGGTAGTATTTACAGTATTTACATTATTCGAACTATTATCCTCATCTTTATTGCCATGTTTACGACGTTTAGTAATAGATCATTCTATTTGTCTATATTTCTGAGATGAGGTAGTATTTACAGTATTTACATTATTCGGACTATTGTCCTCATCATTGTTGCCATTTGTACGACGTTTAATAATAGATCATTCTATTTGTCTATATTTCTGAGATGAGGTAGTATTTACAGTATTTACATTATTCGGACTATTGTCCTCATCTTTGTTGCCATTTGTACGACGTTTAATAATAGATCATTCTATTTGTCGATATTTCTGAGATGAGGTAGTATTTACATTATTTACATTATTCGGAATATTGTCCTCATCTTTGTTGCCATTTGTATGATGTTTAATAATAGATCATATCTATATTTCTGAGATGAGGTAGTATTTACAGTATTTACATTATTCGGACTATTGTCCTCATCTTTGTTGCCATTTGTACGACGTTTAATAATAGATCATTCTATTTGTCTATATTTCTGAGATGAGGTAGTATTTACAGTATTTACATTATTCGGACTATTGTCCTCATCTTTGTTGCCATTTGTATGATGTTTAATAATAGATCATGTCTATATTTCTGAGATGAGGTAGTATTTACAGTATTTACATTATTCGAACTATTGTCCTCATCTTTGTTGCCATTTGTACGACGTTTAATAATAGATCATTCTATTTGTTTATATTTCTGAGATGAGGTAGTATTTAAAGTATTTACATTATTCGGACTATTGTCCTCATCTTTGTTGCCATTTGTACGACGTTTAATAATAGATCATTCTATTTGTCTATATTTCTGAGATGAGGTAGTATTTACAGTATTTACATTATTCGGACTATTGTCCTCATCTTTGTTGCCATTTGTACGACGTTTAATAATAGATCATTCTATTTGTCTATATTTCTGAGATGAGGTAGTATTTACAGTATTTACATTATTCGGACTATTGTCCTCATCTTTGTTGCCATTTGTATGATGTTTAATAATAGATCATGTCTATATTTCTGAGATGAGGTAGTATTTACAGTATTTACATTATTCGGACTATTGTCCTCATCTTTGTTGCCATTTGTACGACGTTTAATAATAGATCATTCTATTTGTCTATATTTCTGAGATGAGGTAGTATTTACAGTATTTACATTATTCGGACTATTGTCCTCATCTTTGTTGACATTTGTATGATGTTTAATAATAGATCGTGTCTATATTTCTGAGATGAGGTAGTATTTACAGTACTTACATTATTCGGACTATTGACCTCATCTTTGTTGCCATTTGTACGACGTTTAATAATAGATCATTCTATTTGTCTATAATTCTGAGATGAGGTAGTATTTACAGTATTTACATTATTCGGACTATTGTCCTCATCTTTGTTGCCATTTGTATGATGTTTAATAATAGATCATGTCTATATTTCTGAGATGAGGTAGTATTTACAGAATTTACATTATTCGGACTATTGTCCTCATCTTTGTTGCCATTTGTACGACGTTTAATAATAGATCATTCTATTTGTCGATATTTCTGAGATGAGGTAGTATTTACAGTATTTACATTATTCGGACTATTGTCCTCATCTTTGTTGCCATTTGTATGATGTTTAATAATAGATCATGTCTATATTTCTGAGATGAGGTAGTATTTACAGTATTTACATTATTCGGACTATTGTCCTCATCTTTGTTGCCATTTGTACGACGTTTAATAATAGATCATTCTATTTGTCGATATTTCTGAGATGAGGTAGTATTTACAGTATTTACATTATTCGGACTATTTTCCTCATCTTTGTTGCCATTTGTATGATGTTTAATAATAGATCATGTCTGTATTTCTGAGATGAGGTAGTATTTACAGTATTTACATTATTCGGACTATTGTCCTCATCTTTGTTGCCATTTGTACGACGTTTAAGAATAGATCATTCTATTTGTCTATATTTCTGAGATGAGGTAGTATTTACAGTATTTACATTATTCGGACTATTGTCCTCATCTTTGTTGCCATTTGTATGATGTTTAATAATAGATCATGTCTATATTTCTGAGATGAGATAGTATTTACAGTATTTACATTATTCGGACTATTGTCCTCATCTTTGTTGCCATTTGTACGACGTTTAATAATAGATCATTCTATTTGTCGATATTTCTGAGATGAGGTAGTATTTACAGTATTTACATTATTCGAACTATTGTCCTCATCTTTGTTGCCATTTGTACGACGTTTAATAATAGATCATTCTATTTGTCTATATTTCTGAGGTGAGGTAGTATTTACAGTATTTACATTATTCGGACTATTGTCCTCATCTTTGTTGCCATTTGTACGACGTTTAATAATAGATCATTCTATGTGTCTATATTTCTGAGATGAGGTAGTATTTACAGTATTTACATTATTCGGACTATTGTCCTCATCTTTGTTGCCATTTGTACGACGTTTAACAATAGATCATTCTATTTGTCTATATTTCTGAGATGAGGTAGTATTTACAGTATTTACATTATTCGAACTATTGTCCTCATCTTCGTTGCCATTTGTACGACGTTTAATAATAGATCATTCTATTTGTCTATATTTCTGAGATGAGGTAGTATTTACAGTATTTACATTATTCGGACTATTGTCCTCATCTTTGTTGCCATTTGTACGACGTTTAATAATAGATCATTCTATTTGTCTATATTTCTGAGATGAGGTAGTATTTACAGTATTTACATTATTCGGACTATTGTCCTCATCTTTGTTGCCATTTGTACGACG
Source organism: Ascarosepion bandense (assembly GCA_037127315.1). Taxonomy (NCBI): domain Eukaryota; kingdom Metazoa; phylum Mollusca; class Cephalopoda; order Sepiida; family Sepiidae; genus Ascarosepion; species Ascarosepion bandense. The sequence goes on along the minus strand of JBBBDQ010029369.1, from coordinate 697,848 downwards.
TTTAATAATAGATCATTCTATTTGTCTATATTTCTGAGATGAGGTAGTATTTACAGTATTTACATTATTCGGACTATTGTCCTCATCTTTGTTGCCATTTGTACGACGTTTAATAATAGATCATTCTATTTGTCTATATTTCTGAGATGAGGTAGTATTTACAGTATTTACATTATTCGGACTATTGTCCTCATCTTTGTTGCCATTTGTATGATGTTTAATAATAGATCATGTCTATATTTCTGAGATGAGGTAGTATTTACAGTATTTACATTATTCGGACTATTGTCCTCATCTTTGTTGCCATTTGTACGACGTTTAATAATAGATCATTCTATTTGTCTATATTTCTGAGATGAGGTAGTATTTACAGTATTTACCTTATTCGGACTATTGTCCTCATCTTTGTTGACATTTGTATGATGTTTAATAATAGATCATGTCTATATTTCTGAGATGAGGTAGTATTTACAGTATTTATATTATTCGAACTATTATCCTCATCTTTATTGCCATGTTTACGACGTTTAGTAATAGATCATTCTATTTGTCTATATTTCTGAGATGAGGTAGTATTTACAGTATTTACATTATTCGGACTATTGTCCTCATCTTTGTTGCCATTTGTACGACGTTTAATAATAGATCATTCTATTTGTCTATATTTCTGAGATGAGGTAGTATTTACAGTATTTACATTATTCAGACTATTGTCCTCATCTTTGTTGCCATTTGTATGATGTTTAATAATAGATCATGTCTATATTTCTGAGATGAGGTAGTATTTACAGTATTTACATTATTCGGACTATTGTCCTCATCTTTGTTGCCATTTGTACGACGTTTAATAATAGATCATTCTATTTGTCGATATTTCTGAGATGAAGTAGTATTTACAGTATTTACATTATTCGGACTATTGTCCTCATCTTTGTTGCCATTTGTATGATGTTTAATAATAGATCATATCTATATTTCTGAGATGAGGTAGTATTTACAGTATTTACATTATTCGGACTATTGTCCTCATCTTTGTTGCCATTTGTACGACGTTTAATAATAGATCATTCTATTTGTCGATATTTCTGAGATGAGGTAGTATTTACAGTATTTACATTATTCGAACTATTGTCCTCATCTTTGTTGCCATTTGTACGACGTTTAATAATAGATCATTCTATTTGTCTATATTTCTGAGGTGAGGTAGTATTTACAGTATTTACATTATTCGGAGTATTGTCCTCATCTTTGTTGCCATTTGTACGACGTTTAATAATAGATCATTCTATTTGTCTATATTTCTGAGATGAGGTAGTATTTACAGCATTTACATTATTCGGACTATTGTCCTCATATTTGTTGCCATTTGTATGATGTTTAATAATAGATCATGTCTATATTTCTGAGATGAGGTAGTATTTACAGTATTTACATTATTCGAACTATTGTCCTCATCTTTGTTGCCATTTGTACGACGTTTAATAATAGATCATTCTATTTGTCTATATTTCTGAGATGAGGTAGTATTTACAGTATTTACATTATTCGGACTATTGTCCTCATCTTTGTTGCCATTTGTACGACGTTTAATAATAGATCATTCTATTTGTCTATATTTCTGAGATGAGGTAGTATTTACAGTATTTACATTATTCGGACTATTGTCCTCATCTTTGTTGCCATTTGTACGACGTTTAATAATAGATCATTCTATTTGTCTATATTTCTGAGATGAGGTAGTATTTACAGTATTTACATTATTCGGACTATTGTCTTCATCTTTGTTGCCATTTGTATGATTTTTAATAATAGATCATGTCTATATTTCTGAGATGAGGTAGTATTTACAGTATTTACATTATTCGGACTATTACCCTCATTTTTGTTGCCATTTGTACGACGTTTAATAATAGATCATTCTATTTGTCTATATTTCTGAGATGAGGTAGTATTTACAGTATTTACATTATTCGGACTATTGTCCACATTTGTTGCCATTTGTACGACATTTAATAATACATCATTCTATTTGTGTATATTTCTGAGATGAGGTAGTATTTACAGTATTCACATTATTCGAACTATTGTCCTCATCTTTGTTGCCATTTGTACGACGTGTAGGTCCTTGTACGCTCCGGCCTCCTTCCTGTCATTTGTATCTCTTTTATTCTTTATCCTAGGAACTGAACCCTTTATTACAATCACTATGGTATATCATTCTCATTCCTTGTGTAAAGCCTCTTTTGGTAGTCATGAACTATCTCCCGCTAACCCTTTAAGTTACTTGTTCAGCACCGCTATAGCCTGGTATTGAACTCACAACTCTTTGGGTCAAGTCACTGGAACTAACCAACGTCTATATCCACTGGGCCATCTGTTTTTAAACCGTTGTGAATTCAATAAATGGCTACAGCAGTGGTGAACAAATAACTTAAAGAGTTGAGTTAATGGGAGATAACTAAGACATCCGGAAGTGGCATGGCTCATGGAATCAAGCTTGGCACTGCCTTACATGACAGGAATAGCAACACCTGAATTCAAAATCAGATTGTCGTGAAAGACAAAATCGAGACCATCAGAAAGTAAAAACATAGGTGGTATGTCTTATTTATCTTTAACTCAACAAATGCTGATAAAATCATTGGTTAGATCCAGTGACTTGACCCAAAGAGCTGTGAGTTCAATATCTGGCTACAGCAGTGGTGAACAAATAACTTAGAGAGTTGAGTTGAGTTAAAGGGAGCTAACTACATGGCTACCGGAAGTGGCATTGCACATGGAATGAGAATGATATACCCCAGTGATCAAAATAAAGAATTCCGTTCAAAATTCCTATTACCTGAAGAGGGCAGGAACATATAAAAGGTCGAAACGTTGTAAACATGACAATAAAGATAAGGATAACAGTTCAATTAGTGTAAATAATGTACATAAAGTGGAACCTGTTGTATGCGACCATCCTTACTATCATAACAAACTGGTCGCATACGGCAGGTGGTCTCTCACTAAAGTCTTGTGACCTGTCCTCCCCAGGATCGTATATTTCACTCTCCAGAATGTACATATCTTAGTATTGTACCATGTAATCTGGTCATAAATAAATGAGAACATAAGATGGTCTAACTTTGAAAAAATTTATTCATGATAATTATTTTTTAACATTAAAAACCTATTTACAATGGTAAACAAAATAAATAAAAATTATTTATTCACACTGATGTAGGCTTACAAATCAGTTATTGCAGTCTGTGTGGTGTGATTTTTTTTCGATTCTAATTCATGTTGGTACTTATTTATTTGGTTCATCATTTCTTGGTCTTCATGAACCAAAGCTTTCATTTTTTTCTTAGAAGTGAGTGATACTAAAAGAGAATCTGTGATAATATATAGAAAAATTAGCAAACCTACATGAAAAAAAATGACAACAATCAGGAGAGAGAGAGAAAGAGAGAGAGACACACAAAGAGAGAGAGAGAGAGAGAAAGAAAGAGAGAGAGAAAGAAAGAGAGAGAGAGAGAGAGAGAGAAAGAGAGAGAGAGAGAAAGAAAGAGAGAGAGAGAAAGAAAGAGGGAGGGAGGGAGGGGAGGGGGAGGGAGAAAGAAAGAGAGAGAGAGAGAGAGAGAGAGAGAGAGAGAAAGAAAGAGGGAGGGGGAGGGGGAAGGGGGGGAGGGGGGGGGGTAAAGAGATTGAGAAAAGATAAGGATAGTGAAAGGGGTAAACACTGAAAATTTAAATTTCAAATAGATGGGATTTTTCCCCTTCGCCCTAATTTATCCAAGTTGGTACAGAAACCAACAAATCTCTTGAACTTATCAATTGTAATATGTGCGTCGTGGTGCAGTGGATATCGGCTCGGAACGAGAAATCGGGAAGCCGAGTTCGAATTCCAGTCGAATTCCTTGCATTCACTTACGCGCAAATACCCTTGGGAAAGGTATTAATCCGTCTCTTCCCTCCAGTTATGGGTTAAATAACAGGACAGATTGGGTTCTATAGCCTTGGTCGGCAACCAGTCTACCGCAGAAAGCAATGGCAACCTACTGCGGGATAATCTTCTGCCCAGTCAGTCATGTCTCTTTCGAGACATGATCGCCCAAGCGTGTATCACGTATGGCACTTAACTAGCTGACTGAATAAAACAGTTGAACATATGATTAAGGCTTCTGCTGGGCATAAAGTGGGGTGGTCTGTTTTATATTGTTATGAATTAATAAACTGATCCCCCACTTATTACTACATAATAATCTAATACATATCTTCCCTTTCCAGCTATGAGTCAAATAACAGGACAGATTGGGTTCTAAAGCCTTGGTCGGCTACCAGTCTACCGCAGAAAGCAATGGCAACCTACTGCAGGATAATCTTCTGCCCAGTCAGTCATGTCTCTTTCGAGACATGATCGCCCAAGCGTGTATCACATATGGCCCTTAACTGACTGACTGAATATAATATTTGGAATAATGATTAAGGCTTATATTGGTTATAAAGTGGGGGATCAGCTTATTACTTCATAACAATAGGAAACCGATCCTCCACTAATTACTACATAATAATATAATACATGTCTTTTTCCTTTACCTATGAGTCAAATAACAGGACAGATTGGGTTCTATAGCCTTTGTCGGCAACCAGTCTACCGCAGAAAGTAATGGCAACCTACTGCAGGATAATCTTCTGCCCAGTCAGTCATGTCTCTTTCGAGACATGATCGCCCAAGCGTGTATCACGTATGGCACATAACTGACTGACATATTAATACAAGACAGCTGTCGTTTGACCACAAATAAAAAAAAAAATTGACACTTCCCCACAATAATAAAACAGCAAGAAAGTGTTTCTGGCTTAGATTAAAGGAAAATGAAAAAGATTACTAACTACTTCTTCTATGTGCCCTATCCTTTCAGGACGTAGGCGATCATGGCTCTCCACGTCTCCCTATCCCTGGTGGCTCTTAATATGTTTTCTCCTGTTACTCCACGCAACCCATGTTCCGTCATCCACCTGATCAGGCCCTTCAAATATATTATCCGCTGCCTTCCTCTGTCTCTTTTTCCTTCTATCTGGCCTGACAGTATCAGGTTCTTCAAGGCCTTCTTCCTCATTGCATGTCCCAGGAACTTCAGTTATTTATTCCTGATGCTCAATGTTAGATTTCTTTTCAATGCCATTCTTTCCAAGACCTCATCATTGCTCACATGTTCGGTCCATGATAACCACAGCATCCTTCTGTAGAACATTTCCGCTGCTTTAAGTTTAATTCTGCTAATTTAGAAGTTAGGACTGTACTGCCAAAATAATTTTTTTGTTAAAGTGGTCACTTGACCAGTGATTTTTATTTTTATTTTTTTTCTTCGGTGGGGGAATTAACATTAGCAAATAGCCCATAGAAACGGTCGTTAATTGCAGGTGATCGCTGCCTGAGGCGGTCGCATACACCAGGTTCCAGATCAGTTGTCCCTTTCTGCTTTAAAATGTAGGTCATTTTTTTGTTTCTATTAATCTTTAAAACGTTTTCATCGCTTGCATTCTTTTCTCAAGTTATTCTCAGCATTCAGCTGTAGAACCACATTTGTGTTGGCGTGAATCTTCCTTTTTTTTTTTTTTAATCTGTGAGGCGATTGTTCAGCATTCACTGCCATTTCCGGTGGGTGATATTGCATAAGAGTCTCCAACTATTTCATTTTTTTCAAACATCATTTTCCTGTTTCTTAATACTTTGCTTAATTTTAGAAGGTATATTTTGCAATTAGAATGCGCCTTTCTGGATTTTTAAATTTTGACTATTTCTTGATTTCAATGTCTCCGATTCGAAGTACGCAACTTGGGCAGTTTGTTTGCTGCCAACCATATATTCAGTCGTTTTACAATTAGTGATTAGTCTTTTCTTCTGTCTTTCATAAACTGTATTTTGTAGAAGTGCATGAAGATTACTTTCTGTGTTTTCTATCAAAACTACCATCTGCATGTCTTACGCTGTTAAGACTTTTGCCGCCAATAACGAATTCTATTAAGATTTTCTAATTCCGCCCCTAACATGCATGAGCAAAAAAATGCCTAAATTTTAATTTTTTGCAATCGTACCCTAGCAAAGTGGTACTGCTGCTAGTGCACAGGCGGTTATAGTGAGAATAGACGAGGTAGAAGAACAAGATAAAAGGGATGTCTAAGAAAGGATACAAAAAAGATGGAAATGAAGGAGATAGAATATGGGAATTGATGCTGCATTTAAACTTTTGAATCTATCAAGAAAGCAAGCATACGGAAGGGAGTTCCACAGGCGGGAAATGCGGGAAAAAACTGTAAAAGTATAAGTGGGGATTATATTTAAATTTTTTGATTATAAAAGGGTGGGATCTAACACTTTGTGCTTATATATATATATATATATATATTGGTCAACAATACGGTGATCCTTACTCATACACACAGTAAGAGAAACCTGCAGATATTGGAGGCCATGTACATCAAATCAAAACAACCAACACTCAATAAAATCAACTTTAAAACAGGAAATAACATATTACATTGCATTTGACTAGATGGTTTTGTTGTCATTTCGCGCTATCCCGCGGTGTGACGTCATAAAACCGCATCGCAAACTTAAGAACTGCGTTTATTATTTTTGGTAACTATTGCCGTTGCCAAGCGGAGTTTTATGTCAACACAAAATAAAATCGTCGGTGATGGTGGATTTTATAATATTTCAGTTTAAACAACCTCTCTGAAGATGGCTCATGTGAGCCGAAAGCTTAGAAGAAAACCAATAAATAATTATCCAAATGTTGGAGAATTTTTGTTTTTATTTTCAACTGAATTTAAAGCAAAAATACGACGTTTAGAACGGCTCATGATTAAACATAATAGACATTCATTGTCTCATATTTAATAGCATATGTTTAGAAAATTACTTGCTGCCTCGATATACTAAATATATATATATATATATATATATATGATTGTATGAGTTGAATATATGGATCAGAATCCGACAAGATGAATAAAATAAATAAAGAACAAGTAGGAAAAAAGTGTCTTTAATCTAACATGCTTCACTTTAACAAGCTTCTTCGGAGATTTTTTAAAGACAAATGATTTAGAAATCCAAGATACATGTTGATTGAGGTATAGGTTCATTGGTCAGATACGTGTCGTGTGTGATAAAGAAATGAATGAATATTAAATCTAGAAAAATCTTGTGTCTCTTTAAGTGCGTGTGCCAACGCATCTTTTTAAATAAAATAAGAGAAATCAGTTATGAATGTATGCGTTGAGGGAAATCATGTGCGAATGTGTGCGTCTATGAGTCCGTAAAGAGTTATGCACGTGTCAAATAATGGGACGATTCAAATGAACGTGAGAGAATCATGTATAAATCCTAAATGAAATATATTTCCGTTTAAAATTCTAGTAAAATTAATGTAAAAACTATTAAGCAAACTTTTATAAATAAAATGTAATTTTTTTTTAAAGTAACGGTAACGGTTAGAATCGTTCAAAGAAATAATAAAATACTAAATGTATTAAAATTATTATAATAACATAAGTGATCTAAACATATTTATAAATGGAGCTTTGTCTCTGTGTGTGTGTCTGTATGTGTGTGTCCGTTACCTATAGACTCCAAAACGGCTGAACCGATTTTCTTGAAAATTTACACAGTTGTACTATAAGCATCTTTGAGCAAGGTTTTGTGCCGAGGCACCCCCGATAAATATCAAAAATCGATAATCGAAAAAATCGAGTTATAGAAGGAGTAGCCCGATTTTAATCAAATTTGATACACACATAGACAGAGACATAACAAACGATATTCAGAAGGTTCAAGGTTGCAGTTCTTACAACAGTGCAGAAAATTGATTATATATATATATATATATATATATATATATATAAGTCAAGATGTTTGTGTGTGTGTCTGTTTATCTGTATGTATGTCCTTTATACAAATCCACAATTTTTATCCGATTCTCACCAAACTTCACACAAATATTCTTTAGACTGAGTCTGAGCTCCAGGATCATGGATTAATTTAAAGCTTTCATTACACCCGAGCAACGCCGGGTTATACTGCTAGTAATATATGAATAAGAAACATACATATAAATTACCAAACTAAAATATTGCAATATTATAATTAATTAGAATAAATGATATACCATAATAGTAAATAATATATATATATATATATATATATATATATATATATATATATATATACACTAACATTATAGCCCGGCATAATAGCCCGGCGTAATGAAAGCTTTAAAACTAATCCATGGTCTTGGACCTCAGACGCTTTGGACGTTGACACGAAAGTCTAAAAAGCAATAGTTGTTTCCCGTCAAAGCAAAACCGTAGACTGAAAAATGAATGGATGTAAGTCAAATTTTGATTTCCTGGTATCGATCTCAAATAAGTTTTTTTCGCCGTAAACTGAATTTTGAAAGCTAAATAAGTCCTCTGAGTAAATGGTATCTTGGCTGAGACTAAGAACTACAATTATACCTACTTAGAGCCAAACCTGAAGCAAAAACTAAAATAAAAGGGCTGAAAAAAAATACAGGCATACAGGTAGATAAACAGACACACACACAAACATCTTGCCTTTTGTATATATATATATATATATATATATATATATATATATATATATATATTATCGATTTTCTGTACTATTATAAGAACAGCAACCTTGAAACTTCTGAATATCGTTTCTTTTTTTTTTCTATGAGTGTATCAAATTTGATTAAAATCGGACCACTCCTTATATAAATCGATTTTTTTGATTATCGATTTTCGATATTTATCGGGGGTAGCTCGACACAAAACCTAGCTAAGAACACTCGCAGACGCTTATAGTACAAGTGAGTAAATTTACAAGAAAATCGGTACAGCCGTTTCGGAGTCTATAGGTAACGGACACACACACAGACACACACACACAAAGTTCCATTTATACATAAGTTTATATACATATATATATATATATATATATGTGTGTGTGTGTGTGTGTGTGTGTGTGCGTGTGTGTGTGTGTGTGTGCGTATGTGTGTATGTTTATAAAGAATTAATCCGGTGTTCCAACTCCAGTCGTGTTAGTCATATTCGCTTACGCACAAATACTATTGTGAAACTGTGAAACTATCTCATCCACCGCTTCCCCCAACTATGGGTTAATTAGTAAAACTTGTATGACTAACTCTTCATTAAAAAAATCTTACAATCTAAAAATATTTTCTGGCTTTAAATAACACGCAAAAGGTTTATACGCCGTAAATTAAAAAAAATCATTAAAACCACCTTTTACGCTGCCATAACAACCTTATTCATCACCATTTCCATTGAGTGTTTCTTCAGCCTTCTATTCGGTGAATGATAGAGAAAAAAAGTGATGAAATCATTTAGCAATGGCTAATCTTTCTATCAAGAAATGAATTTTTTTTTTCTATTATCTTTTTCTGTAATAATGTAGCAGCCATTATATCTTTTAGCGTACCTTTGACAATAATTTACCCAGGTGTGCGCGAACTAAGAAAGCGATTATCTTTTGTTCGAAGAATTATCTTTTTTTTTCTGTCTTGTACACGATTATTTTTTTTATTTTTTCACGATTCCATTTTCTCACCTCAACGAACGGGATTACCTTGCAAGGTCATCAACGAGAAAAAGTTATTCGTGGTTTCAGAGAAAGAGAAATAAATTAAACAAAGCTTCAGTGAATAAAATTATTAAACAAAAGTACAATAAAGGGGGAGATTATCACGTCGAAGCACTGACTGCACTGGTAAATCATATATAAAAGATCAGATGAAGATGAAGGCACGAATTCGTACTGCCTTTAAACCGGGTGCAGGTTCAACAACAAAGAAGTCGACAAGAAGGACGTTTTTCCGCCATCTTGTGGGATAGACGGTAACGACAATCGGTTTTCGGTAGATCTTGCAACTTATCAAACGTCTCATTACTGTGAAAATGTTTTCGGTTGACACGAACATTGGGGGCGAGGAACGGCACTTTTAATCATTTCAAACTGTTTATATGATTTCGTTTTTCTATCAGAATGGAAAGGAAAAGATTGTTTAGTACCCCCCCAAAAAAAAAACCGCGTCCGTTTGATTGAAAAATTCAGTAAATATAAGACATATTTAATATGAAGCTTTTTCGTTCATAGAGTACACCAGAAAGTTAGTAAAGACATGCCAGTAAAAAAAAATCACCATTCTAAATCCTAACATTTTCATATGAACAAACACGGCAGTTTGAAATCACTCGAAGAAAACATTTAACCTCGAAGAAGGATTTTATAACTTTACTAGCAGTGTAGCCCGGCGTCGCTCGGCTGTAATGAAAGCTTTAAAACTAATCCATGGTCCTGGAGCTCAGACTCAACCTAAAGAATATTTGTATGAAGTTTAGTAAGAATCGGATAAACATTGTGGATTTGTATAAAGGACATACAGACAGATAAACAGACACACACACAAACATCTTGCCTTTTGTATATATATATATATATATATATATATATATATATATATATATTATCGATTTTCTGTATTATAGCAAGAACTGCAACCATGAAACTTCTGAATATCGTTTCTTATGTCTTTGTCTATGAGTGTATCAAATTTGATTAAAATCGGACCATTCCTTGTATAACCTGATTTTTTCGATTATCGATTATCGATTTTCGATATTTATCGGGGGTACATCGACACAAAACTTAGCTAAGAACACTCGCAGATGCTTACAGTACAACTATGTAAATTTTCAAGAAAATCGGTTCAGCCGTTTCGGAGTCTATAGGTAACGGACACACACACACAGACACACACACGCACATACACATACACACAGAGAAAAATTCCATTTATTAATAAGTTTAGATTTACTAACAATGGTATAGCACTAAATTACTTTTTAAAAATCGGATGTGGTGAAGTGGGTATTATTTTTACTTTTTTTTTTTATAATCATTTCACCCCGCGCATGGCAGAATTGCCAAAAAAGTGTAGGGGTTTACATGAAACAGGAGGGAAAAGAAAGCTCAAAATACAGAGAACGTGTTGGAAAAAAAGGCAAGAGAAAGATTAAAACGCTGTTGAGCAGGGCGTTACGTGAGTGTAGATCGGGAAGGAAGATAAAAAGGGAATGGCGGGGAAAAGTTTAAGAGAAAGATGAGAATCAGTGAGATAAAAATGGCAATTGACGTTGAACGTAAACTCTTAGAGATTGTAGCTATTAGGGAAACATATATACAAGTGAGTTCCACAAGCGGGAAGTGCGGGACAAGAAACAAAGGTGAATGTTACATTTAATTGTATTGAAGGTAAAAAGGTGGGACCTACTTGCCAATCTAGTAGCTCTAGTGAATTCATGTAGAGGGGTCCTCAAGAAAGAAGCCGTGAAAATATTCGTAGAAATGACAAAGGGAAACCACATTACGTCTGTGGGAATGTGACAGAAGTCGAATCTACAAAATCGTGATCGATTACGTTGCAGATCTCTCTTTGAATTTTGTCGAGAACCCCGAGATGAATAGCAGGAGCACCCAACCAGATATGGCAACATCATTCAATGCACGAACGAATAGTTGATTTTTATATATGCAAAAAATGGATTCTGACGAGATAAACTTCCAAGCCCGACACAGAAAACCGACCTTCCAGCAGTAGCTTTGGCGATTGATGCGATGTAATCGTTTCAGCTGAGGTCGGATGAGAGACTGATCTCGAGGAGGCGCAGTGTATTGCTTTCTCGTGTTATCCATATAGACGGGAGGCAGAACAGTTTGTCTATGGGGATTAAAAGAAGGCAACAGTAATTTGAGAGCCGAGTTAAAATTTCAGTTGATTTCGTTTACGCGTAAGTACCCTTGGAAAAGTTGTAAATTTATCTCTTCTTCCCCCAGTTATTGGTTAAATAGGAGGAAAAATTTTGTTCTGGAGCAGGACAGATTGGCAACAAGTCTACAGCAGAAAAAAATACCAACTAACGGAGAAAAAGACATGATCACCCAAGTGTGTATCACGTATGGCACTTAACTGGGTGATCTGAGTAAAGAAATGGACAGCAGGAAAGACTGGATTCTATAGCCTTGGTGGGTAACCAGTCTATCGCGAAAAGAAATAGCAATCTACTGTAGGAAAATCTATCTATCTATCTATCTATCTATCTATCTATCTATCTATCTATCTATATAAACTTATTTATAAATGGAACTTTGTCTGTGTGGGTGTGTCTGTGTGTCTGTGCGTCTGTCCGTTACCTATAGACTTCGAAACGGCTGAACTGAATTTCTTGAAAATTTACACAGTTGTACTATAAGCGTCTGCGAGTGGTCTTAGCTAGGTTTTATGTCGAGGTACCCCCGATAAATATCGAAAATCGATAATCGAAAAAATCGGGTTATAGAAGGAGTGGTCTGATTTTAATCAAATTTGATACACTCATAGACAAAGACATAAGAAACGATATTCAGAAGTTTCAAGGTTGTTCTTTCAATAGTGCAAAAATCGATAATATATATATATATATATATATATATATATATATATATAAATAAAAGGCAAGCTGTTTGTGTGTGTGTCTGTTTATCTGCCTGTATATCTGTATTTTTTTCAGCCCTTTTATCTTAGTTTTTGCTTCGGGTTTGGCTCTAAGTAGGTATAATTGTAGTTCTTAGTCTCAGTCATGATACCATTTACTCAGAGGACTTATTTAGCCTTCAAAATTCAGTTTACAACGAAAAACTTATTTGAGATCGATACCAGGAAATCAAAATTTGACTTAGATCCATTCATTTTTCTTTCAGTCTATGTTTTCGCTTTAACTACAAACAACTATTGGTTTTAAGTCTTTCGTGCCAACGTCCAGGACCATGGGTTAGTTTTAAAGCTTTCATTACACCCGAGCAACGCCGAGCTATACTGCTAGTATATATATATATATATATATATGTATTCAGATAACTTGACGGATGCTAATTGTTGACGTGGTGATTTTCACTGCGTCTCTCTTTCAAAATTCGAGTGCTGTCATGTCGTAAAATCCACCAACTAAACTCCGCAATCTCGCCATTTTGATCTGTTCCTTATCTATCTCTCATTTGGTTTTATTATTTTTTATATTCTCAACAACATGATGTCGAGAGCTAAAAACTGGAGAAACCCAACCGAAATGCAGTAAAGAGAAACTTTGAATCGTCTCCTGTCAAAAGCCGATATAGAATTTCAGATATTTGCATCCGCCATATTTGAAAGGTTGTGTTACAGTTTTACTATTTTCTTTTCTTTAACAAAAATAAAAATAAAAATAAACAAAAAACAAAACTAAATTTCTGCATTTTATTTTCATCGGCTTCTCTTGAAACGGCTGTTGATGTCATTGGTTTTTCTTTTCTTTCAATTTAATTTTAAAAGATGTTTCAAAAATTTTTTTTATTTTGGATACATCGTCTGTTTCCATGATTTTCAGATTATTCTTCACTCCGCGTGTTGAGTTTGAAAATCTCCGCCATTTGTGCTTTTCGGGATATTTAAACGTTATAATTTGCCCTATTTTCGGACCTTAAGTGGACTCATAACATTGAGTTAATAGCTAAATGCACTGCTAGGAAGGTTGTGTCACCGTGTCGGGCCAGAAAGTTGCCATCTTGCACATATACAAATCAAACATTAGTCAGGCGCCCCTGCTGTTCATCTCAGTATTATCAACAGGCTCCAAAAGAGAATCTGTAATGTGATAGGACCCGACTTTGTATCTCAACTCCAACCACTTTCTCACCGACAGAATGTGGTTTCCCTCTCTTTTCCACAAATATTTTCATGGCGTCTGCTCCGACGAACTTAAGTCACTGGTGCCCCAATAATTTACTCCTGCAACCAGACTGGCAACAAGATCCCACCCATTTACAGTTAGATCAACCAAATGAAGGCGACAATTCTACTTGATTAGCTTCTTTTCTTGCACTTCTCGCCTGTGGAACTCCCTTCCATACACTTGCTTTCCTGACGGCTACAGCCTCCAGGAATTTAAATGCAAAGTCAATTCCCATCTCTTATCTACTTAACTCTAGCCCTTTCTACATCACCTCGCGTATCTTGTTCTTTTCCTTTCCCTCTTACCTTCTCAACTGTCTTCACTTCTGTGTTCACATTCTTCTCTTGCCCGTTCTCTTTCACGCGTTGTAGCTGGTTCGTCTTTGTCATCAGTCTCCTCCTGCCTAAAACCTTAACTCTCTTATGTAGCTCCCTACACAACAGTGGCGGTACCGCCTTGCTTGGGGTGATTTATTAAAAAAATTATTATCAAAAACTAAAAAGGAAAGGTTTGCACACATATCAGGTTAGAAAAAAACATCTGATAAAGTTTTTGAAAAACTACGCATGGACGAAAACCTAATGATGGAAAAAGAAACAAGAATACGTAGCACTTAAAAAGCTAAAACATTTCCTGTCGTCGTTGAAGTTTTGAATTTGATAAAGAAAGGAACTTAAAAACAAATAAGCATAAACCCTGATCTACCATATTTACATGAGATACGAGGGTCATTTAATAAATAAGGTGAATCTTTTGGTATAAGGATTTCTACGAGGGTAATTCAATAAATAATGTGAATTTTTCGGTATAAGGACTTATACGAGGGTCATTCAATAAATAAGGTAAATTTTTCGGTATGAGGACTTCTACGAGGGTCATTCAATAAATATGGTGAGTTTTTCGGTATAAGGACTTCTACGAGGGTCATTCAATAAATAGAGTGAATCTTTCGGGGTATGGTCTTCTACGAGGGCCGTTCAATAAATAAGGGGAATATTTCGGTATAAGGACTTCTACGAGGGTCATTCAATAACTAAGGAGAATTTTTCGGTATAAGGACTTAACGAAGGACATTCAATAAATAAGTTGAATTTTCGGTATAAGGACTTCTACGAGGGTCATTCAATAAATAGCGTGAATTTTTCGGTATAAGGACTTCTAAGAGGGTCATTCAATAAATAAGGTGACTTTTTAGGGATAAGGACTTCCACGAGGGTCATTCAATAAATAATGTGAATTTTTCGGTATAAGGACTTCTATGAGTTTCATTCAATAAATAAGGGGACTTTTTCGGTATAAGGACTTTTACGAGGGTCATTCTATAAATAAGATGACTTTTTCGGTATAAGGACTTTTACGAGGGTCATTCAGTAAAGAAGGTGACTTTTTCGGTATAAGGACTTTTACGAGGGTCATTCAGTAAATAAGGTGACTTTTTCGGTATAAGGACTTTTACGAGGGTCATTCAGTAAATAAGGTGACTTTTTCGGTATAAGGACTTTTACGAGGGTCATTCAGTAAATAAGGGGACTTTTTCGGTATAAGGACTTCTACGAGGGTCATTCAGTAAATAAGGTGACTTTTTCGGTATAAGGACTTCTACGAGGGTCATTCAGTAAATAAGGGGACTTTTTCGGTATAAGGACTTCTAATACAGATAGAAGGTTACTTTTTTAAAAATTTATCTTTTCTTTTTTTTTTCAAAGGGATTTAATTTTTTTGCTGATTGAAAAAAACTTTGAGAGTTTTGGAGATTAACTAACATGGCCGAGATCAGTTATCAAGATTTTGATTGCTGAAGGGTGCAAACCAACTGAAATTCTGAGTAGAATGTAACCTGTGTATGGTGCCGCATGTTTCAGCCAAAAAATGTCTACAAGTGGGCTAAATTGCTTAAAGAAGTTTGAAAGGGACGATGAAGTCAAAAGTGCTGCGAGCAATTGGCTGAGACATCCGTCCAAAGATTTTTTTTTAACGCTGAGTGAACACGGAAGCTTGTGCACAGATGGGAAAAGTGTGTGACACTGCTGGGAGACTATGTTGAAAAAAAAAAAAGTAAGCTTCTATCTGTAGTAGAAAAATTCACCTTATTTATTGAATGGCCCTCGTAAAAGAAAAGAAAAATAGTTTTAACAAGCACAAACCGTATCCTGCGAAAGGGATAAAGGAGAGATTTGAGACAACAAAAATGTGGTCCTACAGAAGGATGCTGAGGATACCATAGACTGAGCATGTGAGCAACGAAGAGGTAGGATGCAAACGAGAAGAAAACTCATACTTAACATCAGGAAGATGAAATTCCTAGGAAATGCAATGAGAAAGGAATGCCTGGAGAATTTAATACTCACAGGACGGATAGAGGGAACGAGAGACAGGGTTAAGCAGCGCGAGACGTACTTAATAGGCCTGAGCAAATGGATAGCAGAGCAGGGTTTGGGTGAGATACCAAGAGAAAGAATTTTGAGAGCGACAAGAGACAGAGCCAAGTGGAAGTCCATAATCGCCTACCTCCTGAAGGAACATGGTACCTGAAGAAGGTATATAAAATATATTTATTTTTAAATAAAAATAATCGAGTGAAGTCTTTAGATGCGTATATGAAATGATCCGTATATAAAACATGAAAATGCTTTTGATACACCCTAATATAAAATAATTATAATAATAATAATAATAATAATATTTTCGTGTCATAGATAGACTTTAGTTGTGTACATGAAATAAACTTTGGCGTAAAGACCAATAAAAAATGAAAATATTTTTGATACAATTAATATGTAATCAGTCAGTTAAGTACCACTCATGATAAACGCTTGAGCGATCAGGTCTCGAAAGAAACATGACTCACTGGGAGAAAATTTTCTAGCAGCAGGTTGCCGTTAGTTTCTTGTGGCAGACTGGTTGCCAACCAAGACTATATAACCCAATGTGTTCTGCTATTAAAGTCATAGCTAAAGGGAAGAGAACTTCTCCCAAGTAAATGCAATGAATGCAACTGGAATTTAAACTAGCCTTTCTGATTTATCGTCCCGACTCCATAACCACTACACCACAACGCACATTTTAAAAATTATATTATTAAATATTAGACTCATAGATAGACTTTAATTGTGCACTTGAGATATGCTTTGGCGTAAAACCCTGTAAAAAATGAAAATATTTTTGATACACTCTAATATATAATATTAATAATAATAAAAATATTTTGGTGTCATAGATATACTTCAGCTGAGTAAATGAAATAATCTTTAGCGTCTTCTTCTTCTTCTTCTTCTTCTTCTTCTTCTTCTTCTTCTTCTTCTTCTTCTATGTGCCTTGTCCTTTCAGAACGTAGGCGATCATATCGTCTCTCTATCCCTGGTGGCTCTTAGTATGTTTTCTCTTGTTACACCACGCAACCCCCGTTCCGTCATCCACCTAATCAGGCCCTTCAAATATGTTATCCGCTGCCTTCTTCTGTCTCTTTTCCCTTCTATCTGGCCTCTCAGTAGCAGGTTCTCTAAGCCCTCCTTCCTCATTGCATGTCCCAGGAACTTCAATTAAAACCTATAAAAAAGAAAATACTTTTGATACACTCTAATATATCATAGTAATATTTGTAATATTTCGTGTCATAGATAGACTTTAGTTGTGTACATGAAATAAGTTTTGGCGTAAAACCCCTTAAAAATGAAAATATTTTTATATACCCTAATATATTATAATAGTGTTAATAATATTTTTGGGTCATAGATATATTTCAGCTGTGCACATGAAATAAGCTTTGGCGTAAAACCCTAGAAAAATGAAAATATTTTTGATACACCCTCATATATAATAATAGTATTAATAATATTTTTGAGTCATATGTGCCTTGTGGTACAGTGGATATCGGCTCGGAACGAGAAACCGGGAAGCCGAGTTCGAATTCCAGTTGAATCCATTGTATTCACTTACGCGCAGATATCCTTGGGAAAGGTATTAATCCGTCTATTCCTTCCAGTTATGGGTTAAATAACAGGACAGATTGGGTTCTATAGCCTTGGCCAGCAACCAGTGTACCGCAAGAAAGCAATGGCAACCTACTGCGGGATAATCTTCTGCCCAGTCAGTCATATCTTTTTCGAGACATGATCGCTCAAGCGTGTATCATGTATGTCACTTAACTGACTGACTAAATATAATAGTTGAAAACATGATTAAGGCTTTTACTGGGCATAAATTGGGGGATCAGTTTTATATTTTGGCGCATAATCCCATAAAAATGAAAATACTTTTGATACACCCTTTTATATAATAGCAGTATTAATAATATTTTTATATACCCTTATATATAATAGCAGTATTAATAATATTTTCATATACCCTAATATATAATAGCAGTATTAATAATATTTTTATATACCCTTATATATAATAGCAGTATTAATAATATTTTTATATACCCTAATATATAATAGCAGTATTAATAATATTTTTATATACCCTAATATATAATAGCAGTATTAATAATATTTTTATATACCCTAATATATAATAGCAGTATTAATAATATTTTATATACCCTAATATATAATAGCAGTATTAATAATATTTTATATACCCTAATATATAATAGCAGTATTAATAATATTTTTATATACCCTTATATATAATAGCAGTATTAATAATATTTTTATATACCCTAATATATAATAGCAGTATTAATAATATTTTTATATACCCTTATATATAATAGCAGTATTAATAATATTTTTATATACCCTAATATATAATAGCAGTATTAATAATATTTTTATATACCCTAATATATAATAGCAGTATTAATAATATTTTTATATACCCTTATATATAATAGCAGTATTAATAATATTTTTATATACCCTTATATATAATAGCAGTATTAATAATATTTTTATATACCCTAATATATAATAGCAGTATTAATAATATTTTTATATACCCTTATATATAATAGCAGTATTAATAATATTTTTATATACCCTAATATATAATAGCAGTATTAATAATATTTTTATATACCCTAATATATAATAGCAGTATTAATAATATTTTTATATACCCTTATATATAATAGCAGTATTAATAATATTTTTATATACCCTTATATATAATAGCAGTATTAATAATATTTTTATATACCCTTATATATAATAGCAGTATTAATAATATTTTTATATACCCTTATATATAATAGCAGTATTAATAATATTTTTATATACCCTAATATATAATAGCAGTATTAATAATATTTTTATATACCCTAATATATAATAGCAGTATTAATAATATTTTTATATACCCTTATATATAATAGCAGTATTAATAATATTTTTATATACCCTATATATAATAGCAGTATTAATAATATTTTTATATACCCTTATATATAATAATAGCAGTATTAATAATATTTTTATATACCCTTATATATAATAGCAGTATTAATAATATTTTTATATACCCTTATATATAATAGCAGTATTAATAATATTTTTATATACCCTTATATATAATAGCAGTATTAATAATATTTTTGAGTCATAGATATATTTCAGCTGTTCACATGAAATAAGCTTTGGCGTAAAACCCTAGAAAAATGCAAATATTTTTGATACACCCTAATATATTATTATAATCAAATACTGGCTTTTACGTAGTCTTTAGTTGCGTACAACAAATAAGCTTTAAGATATTTTTTCTGCACTGACGGTAGCAGGATTGATGTGATGACTGAAAAATAACATTAATAAGATTGGAAAAAAGTGAAACACAGTTTCTTCCGAGGAATACTGTATTTAATTGAGAAAGGAATTGGTTTGTTTGGTAAAGATGGTGAGCGTCATGATACGATAAAGAAACGGGTGGGTGATGATGATGACGACTAAAAGAAAGGTGAAGCGTATAGGAAATTTTTAAATGGATAAAGATATTGTGGAGGGTCTCGATTTATTTTAAGATAGGGAAAAGGAAATGATTGAAGGATAAAATGAACGAATGCAGAAAAAAAATGGAACAAGAAGAAGAAGAAAAAGGAAGAAAAGAAGCGAAGAAGAAAAAGAAGAATCATAAGAAGCGAAACAAGAAGAAGAAGAAAAAGGAAGAAAAGAAGCGAAGAAGAAAAAGAATAATAATAAGAAGCGAAACAAGAAGACGAAGAAAAAGGAAGAAAAGAAGCGAAGAAGAAAAAGAAGAATCATAAGAAGCGAAACAAGAAGAAGAAAAAGGAAGAAAAGAAGCGAAGAAGAAAAAGAAGAATCATAAGAAGCGAAACAAGAAGAAGAAGAAGAAAAAGGAAGAAAAGAAGCGAAGAAGAAAAAGAAGAATCATAAGAAGCGAAACAAGAAGACGAAGAAAAAGGACGAAAAGAAGCGAAGAAGAAAAAGAAGAATCATAAGAAGCGAAACAAGAAGAAGAAGAAAAAGGAAGAAAAGAAGCGAAGAAGAAAAAGAAGAATCATAAGAAGCAAAACAAGAAGAAGAAGAAAAAGGAAGAAAAGAAGCGAAGAAGAAAAAGAAGAATCATAAGAAGCGAAACAAGAAGAAGAAGAAGAAAAAGGAAGAAAAGAAGCGAAGAAGAAAAAGAAGAATCATAAGAAGCGAAACGAAAAGAAGAAGAAGAAAAAGGAAGAAAAGAAGCGAAGAAGAAAAAGAATAATAATAAGAAGCGAAACAAGAAGACGAAGAAAAAGGAAGAAAAGAAGCGAAGAAGAAAAAGAAGAATCATAAGAAGCGAAACAAGAAGAAGAAAAAGGAAGAAAAGAAGCGAAGAAGAAAAAGAAGAATCATAAGAAGCGAAACAAGAAGAAGAAGAAAAAGGAAGAAAAGAAGCGAAGAAGAAAAAGAAGAATCATAAGAAGCGAAACAAGAAGAAGAAGAAAAAGGAAGAAAAGAAGCGAAGAAGAAAAAGAATAATAATAAGAAGCGAAACAAGAAGACGAAGAAAAAGGAAGAAAAGAAGCGAAGAAGAAAAAGACGCAAAAAAGTGAAAGGAACGAAAAATGAAGAAAAAGTGAACGACGAAGCGAGAGACGAAAACGCGAAATGAAAAAAAAATAAATGAAAAAGCGGAAAAATGAAAGAAGACTAAGTGAAAGGAAAAAAAAGAAACGAAAAAAAAGAAGCGAAGCAAAAAGCGAATGAAAACGAAAACGTGAAAGAAGAAGAAGCGAAAAAGAAGAAGGAAAGGCGAAAAAAGAAGGTGTGATAAAAGAAGATGCGGAAGTAGACGAAGAAGCGAAATGAAACGAAGAAGAACAGAAAGAAGAAGAACAGAAAAAGAGGAAAACCGAAAGAAAAAGAAGTGAAAAAAAAAACAGAAAAGAAAGGAAGAAAAAGTGAAGGAAGGAGTGAAAGAAAAAACAAGAAGAATAAGCGAAATAAGAATAAAAAAATAAAGAAAAAGTAAAAGAAATATGAAAGAAAAAAAGAAAAAGCGAACGAAAGAAGTAGTGAGAAAAGTAAAAGAAAGAAAAGGAAGAGAAAGAAGAAGACGAAGAAGAAGGAGACAAACGGGGAGCAGAATTGATAAAAGAAGAAAATGCGTGCGAAGAAGAGGCGGAAGAAGAGGCAGAAGCGAAAGAAAATGAAAAAGTGTGATAAACAGAAGCAAGAGAAGAAGGCACAAAAGATAAACAAGCGAGTGATGAAGAAGCCAAAGTAAAAAAGGGGTAGCGAAAGAAGAAACCAGTGACGAAGAAGTGGAATGAGAAGGAGAAGAAGCGAGAGAAGAAGAAACAAGAGAAGACGTAATAGGAGAAGAAGAAGCGAAATAACAACAACAAAAAGAAAAATAAGCAAAAGAAGTAGAAAAGAGAGAAGAAGTGGAATGTGAAGGAGAAGAAGCGAATAGAAAAGAAGAAGCAAAAGAAGAAGAATGATAAAAAAACGAAAACAGAAGAAGCGAAAAAAAATGAATAGAAGAATCGAAAAGAAGAAGAAGAAGAAGAAGAAGAAAATGTAATAAACAAGTGCGTATATGAGAGAGGGTAAAAAAGGAAACGGGGGAAAAAGAGGAGAAAGCTGATAAAAGAGAAGAAGAAGAAGAAGAAGAAGAAACAAGAGAGAGCGTCTAAAGGAGAAAGTGAGGAGAAATAGACGCGAAAGAAGAGGAGAAAGATGATAGAAGAAGAAGAAGAAGAGGAAGAAGAAGAAGAAAATGTAATAAACAAGTGCGTATAGAAGAAGAAGAAGAAGAAGAAGAAGAAGAAGAAGAAGAAGAAGAAGAAGAAGAAACAAGTGCGTATATGAAAGAGGGTAAAAAAAAGAAAGAGTGTGAGAAGTGAATGGGAAAAAAGGAGAAAGGGGATAAAAGAGAAGAAGAAGAAGAAGAAGAAGAAGAAGAAGAAGAAGAAGAAGAAGAAGCTAATGAGAAAAATAAGAAACCCTTTGTTGAAATGAGAAATAATTCATTCATAGAATATTCAGACAAGCCTAAAAGAACGGAGAGAAACCCCAAAACAAAACCTTCTTAAATAGGGATCTCTCATAAAGACGAAAAAAGAGATAAAGGAAAGAAGGAAGCAAAGAGATGAAAGAGAACGGTTTAGAGTCGGAGTTAAGAAATGTCACGTATTAGTAATGACGCCATTTTTTTCTTCTGCAATTGCATTGTGGGAATCAACGTTAATCCAAATGAATACTTTCAATAGCACTGCTCGGAGGAATACAATTATTGGACATGAGACATTTTGTTCACTTGGATTGTTAAAAACAATCCGCCTACTGAAGGCTTTCGGGAACCAAGAAAATGGCGAACATTTAAATTTTTTTGTTTGATGTTTCGTTTTTTTTCGGAAAGAAAGCAATAAAGAAATGACGGAAACTAAATATTCAAAAAATAAATAAATAAATAAAATAACATTTGAATGATGAAAAGAAAAAATTAAAAAGATTTAAAACAAAAATGCAAAATCATGATGCAAAAACACTTAAATAAGATTTTACTCGCACTTAAAGAAAGAAATTCGTAGTCGGGTGCCATTTTTGATGAAATCTTAGAAAATTGTAAATAATGTGCCATTTGATCATATTCGCAGATAACTATTATAAGCATTTTAACACCACCAAGATAAAAAAAAAATCTTTGTTTCATTGTCAGTAGCCAAAAACAGTGAACAACAAAATATTTTGTTTACATTCAGTCAGTTTAGATGCCATATGTGATACACGCTTGGGCGATCATGTCTCGAAAGAGACATGACTGACTGGGCAGAAGATTATCCCGCAGTAGGTTGTCATTGCTTTCTGCGGTAGACTGGTTGCCAACCAAGGCTATAGAACCCAATCTGTCCTGCTATTTAACCCATAACTGGAAGGAAGAGACGGATTAATACCTTTCCCAAGGGTATTTGCGCGTAAGTGAATACAATGGATTCGGCTGGCATTCGAACTCGGCTCCCCGGTTTCTCGTTCCGAGCCGATATCCACTGTACATTACACTATTTATATTCGGACTATTATCCTCATCTTTGTTGTTGTCCTCACGATGTTGCGGTGGCAGTGTAGCGTGTTCCTTGAACGTCGGGGGTCACCAGTGTAGCTATGAAGAGCTGGTATAGTTTTCTTTGATTCTGCCTTGTGTCAGACTTGACCGAACTCCCTACAGTTTACAAGATTTATGAAGAATTATTATGAGATGGTTTTCATCAGAAGGTCGGTTGTCGGCAGGTTGGGATGTGTGGAATTATGTAGAAGAGTGGAATAATGAAATATACATTTTGAATGTTAAAATAGTAATTTGTTAAGAGGAAAGAATAACATAAGTTGTAGGAGTTAATGTTCAATTAGAAACATTATTAAGAAGTGATGAGTAGAGTTCGTGTTCAATGATAAAGTTGAGTTAAGGGTATCGAGTGTTCAAAAATTGTTCGTAGTAGTAATTGCTGAAAGAGATAAGGAGAAAGAGAAAAAGGACAATGTCTTTCTCGCTGCTTCCATCAGTCTGACTCTTGACTGACATTGATGAAGTCCTTTTTTTTTTTTTAATCATTTCACCCCGAGCAAGGCGGAAACGCCACTGATGTTCAGGGGGTTACATAAATGTACAAAGATTAATTAGAAAAGAGTGAGGAGTACAAACTAGTTAGAAAGGAACAATAGAAAGCAGGTGCGATGACAGATACATAGGTGGAGAGAAAGGGAAGGTTATACAGGGGAGGGGAGAGAGCTAGAGGCCAGTGGTTAGTAGATGAGTATTGACTTTGCATTTAAATTTCTGGAGGTTGTACCCGTCAGGAAAGCAAGAATACGGGAGCGAGTTCCACAGGCGGGAAGTGCGAGAGAAGAAGCCGCAGGAGTAGAATTGTCGTCTGCATTTGGCTAACCTGACTGTGAATGGGTGGGACCCAGTTGCCAGTCTGGTTGCACGAGTAAACACCTGTTGAGGAGGCATAGATATTTTCGCACTCACACGCGAAGCCGTTTTGGTCTTTCAAGTCGCTCCTATTCATCAAAAATCATTTTCACACCTACTTGCGAAATCTGGTTTTGACATTTTTTTTTTTAAGCAGATGGACAATCCTTTTTCT
This sequence comes from Ascarosepion bandense, assembly GCA_037127315.1. Classification (NCBI taxonomy): domain Eukaryota; kingdom Metazoa; phylum Mollusca; class Cephalopoda; order Sepiida; family Sepiidae; genus Ascarosepion; species Ascarosepion bandense. The sequence goes on along the minus strand of JBBBDQ010029369.1, from coordinate 673,499 downwards.
ATTTGGGAAAAACCATGATTTCAGACGTCGTTGTGAATTTTTGTAAAAGTGAAGAAGAGAGTTGATGTTAAATAATTTCTTATTCGCTACAGTAGAGTAGAAGAAAAATGGTTGTTATCAGGAACCTTGGAATAAAATGAAAATTCTAGACAAGAAAGAACATCGGAGAGTTAGACGTCTCAAAGAATCCTGAATCGGTCTAGCGTAGACATAAATCAAAACAAGCGCAGCAACATTAATCAAAATATAAAAATGCAGCAGCAGTAGTTGCAACCTAATCAGCAGCCAGGTTAAATTTAAAACTCTAACATTATTATTCTTCTATGTGCGGTCACATCTTCCTCTCCCTTGTAGCTTTTAACAACCCTTCTGTTACAAAACCTCGCTTCGGCGTCCACCTGCTCAATTCCATCAAGTGTGTTACGCATTGCTTTCACCTGTCTCTCTTTCCCTCTATCAGACCTGTGAGTATCACATTCTCTAAGCCTTCCTTCCTCATTTCAGAAACTTCAGCTTTCTTTTCTTGATGTTAAGTATCAGTTTCCTGTTCGTGTTCATTCTCTCCAAAACCTCGTCGTTGCTCACATATTCGGTCTATGATATCCTTCTGTAGAACCACATTTCGGTTGCTTTTAGTCTTTCTGTTGTTTTGGGGGAGATTCTGCAGCCTTTATTGCTATATTGAAGAACTGACATTACATAACAATCCAACACTTTCCTTTTTGTTTCCATTGAAATCTTACTGTCTTTCTATACTCTATTCAGCTTCTGGGGTGCGGCCTTGGCCATACCAATAAGTCTTCAGATCTCAGTGTCACACTTTCCGTCTTCTGTTAGGCTCTAACATTAGTACAAAATTTCTTCCTACAGGAATATGGCCGACAAAAAACATTCATCAATAACGTCGGCACATTTTTCAAACTTTTCAGCTGTAAATAAAACAAAGTATCAATCAGTTAAGTGCCATACGTGATACACGCTTTGGGCGATCATGTCTCGAAAGAGACATGACTGTCTGGGCAGAAGATTAACCTGCAGTAGGTTGCCATTACTTTCTGCGGTGTACTGATTGCCAGCCAAGGCTATAGAACCCAATCTGTCCTATTATTTGACTCATAGCTAGAGGGAGAAGAGATGTATTATATTATTAAGTAGTAATTAGTGGGGGGTCAGTTTATTACTTCATAACAATAGAAAGCTGATCCCCCACTTTATGCCCAGTAGAAGCCTTCATTATGTTTTCAGTTATTATATTCAGTCAGTCAGTTAAGTGCCATACGTGATACACGTTTTGGGCGATAATGTCTCGAAAGAGACATGACTGATTGGGCAGAAGATTATCCCTCAGTAGGTTGCCATTGCTTTCTGCGGTAGACTGGTTGCCAGCCAAGGCTTTAGAACCCAATCTGTCCTGTTAGTTAACCCATAACTAGAGGGAAGAAACGGATTAATACATTTCCCAAGGGTATTTTCAAGTAAGTGAATGCAAGTCGATATTCACTGCACCACAACGCACAAAAGTATAGATGGCCCTTTTTAAGAAGCGAGTGATAAAATTGACAGGGGTTTTCAAACTGTGGCCCGCAGAGCACAGGGAGTCCTCAAGGATAAGATAGGGGGTCCGTGGATTAACTCATCACGAGAAATTCAAGGTAATTTCAATTTAATTTTGTTACATTTTGCATCAACATGCAGTCTTAATTTATTTTATTTGAACACTTATGTCTAAAGTAATCTTAAAACCAGTTTCTACTACGTTGATGCAAAACTAAGCTATTTTTAGTAAAAATTTAAGGATAAATTTCATAAGCGTTTATAGTGGAAATATAAAGGGGTCCGTAGGTCAAAAAGTTTGAAAACCCCTGGTATAAACAGTACCTCGTATTTAATATTTATAAAATTCTGTGACCTCCGTTTCTCTGTATTGACGGATTGAAACCAAATCTTTGAGGAGATGAGCAAACAGGTAAAGAGGTACAAATTACAATTGGTTTTACTAGTGTGCGTCGCTTAGTTCAATACATTTTCATTAATATTTTTGAAAAATTAAGTTTTATTATTTAACATAAAAAATACTCCCATTATTTTAAAAACTTGATGGTTAAAATAACAAATATTATTTATTAAAAATGAAATATTGTTTTGGCATATCTTTTCTTTAAGTTTTTATTCATAAAAGAATTCAATCTTTCTGTTCTCCCTGTGTTTGCGAAAACTGAAAACAATTCAAAATTTCAAACGCTTGATGAATTTGGCTCCAGAAAGAAATGTTTACGTATGACCACTTGCATGTTGCATGTTCAAGAGTAAGAAATCCTTAGAATTTATTCTTTGCTGCTAAAAAAGAAAAAGAAAAGATTGAGTTTGAGTTTTGTTTGATGGCATATCAACATCTCTGTGGGTTATTTAATGCCAAAAAGGTCGGGTTTTTAGGTATTTTTTATATTCGTTTATAGTGAGAAGGTTGATTTAATCAGATTTTAATGAAAATTTTTGTTGTTATTCTTTTTTTTATTTTAGAAAACTGAAAACGACTTCTATTATTTTATTAAAAAATGTTTCGCTGAGAATAATTTTTTTTCCTTCAAAAATGTGTTATGGTCATATTTTTTTCTTCAAAATTGTATTGTTGGTAATATTTTTCCTTCAAAAATGTATATTTATTTTATAGAAGTCTGTTTTTATGCATATATTTCTATAAAATTGTATTTTTTATACTTTCCTATTGTTTTGACCCCAGTTTGGGGTTAACTATTTGCCCATAGCTGGGACCCTAAAAGGTGTTACCACTCCGGTTCAAGGTGGACCTGAGAACAACAGCAATTAAGAGGTGGTTCCATGCTTCTCACAAATTCCCAATCAGAGGCCTTGCTGCCGGATGCAGTTTACCGTCATGCCCAGAACAAAAAAGAAAAAGAAAATTTTCTTTAAAAATATTGTTTACCATGAAGACCTGTAAAATAGAGTCTTAAAAATTAATTAAATATTCGGGTAGTTAATATTTTTGGATTCTGATAAATATGGCTTGAGAAAGATTGAATAAAAGCTAATCTGCCAAAAATTGTTTTTCTTAAATTCCTTTTCCGGTGGATCTGAAGGAGACTGCCACCACTTGTAAATTAGTTGTTTTTCATTTTTGTTTTTTTACTTTTTTGTAATGCAGTCTTATCAATTACACCCTAAAATTTCTGATTGATAAAGAAAATTTGGAAAAAATTTCAATATTTAAACAATTGTAAAGGGGGCTCAGTTTTTCATACAACGTTATAGTAAATTGATCCTCCATTTTGGAACCACTCGCCGGTACGACATTAGCATTTGTTGATTATCATTTTTTTTAACTTTTTTCAGTGCAATCTTTTCGATTAAACCATAAACTTTCCGATTGACAAAAAAAAAAAATTGTAAAAATTTCAACATTTAAACAATTTTAGAGGTGTGGGGGGCTCAGTTTTTCATACAACCTTAACTCGATCCTGTGCAATTAACTTTTTTGCTTGCGCATATTCAGCAACTGAATCCTTTATGAAATTTTTGAATAAAGCCATTCTTGGAGTTTCCGAGGAAGATGCCATCGTAAGAACTGAAGAAAACTTGAAAAAGACAAAAACAAGAGTTCCAAAAAAACAAAACAAAGCGACCTCAACGCGAGTGGTTCCAAAGTGGAGGTTCGATTTACTATAACGTTGTATGAGAAAGAGAGCCCCCACTCCTAAAATTGTTTAAATATTGAATTTTTTTTCAATTTTTTTTTTGATAATCGTAAACTTTATGTAATAAACGATAAGACTGCACTGAAAAAGGTAAAAAATAAATGAAAAACAACAAATTTAAAGGTTGTGGTAGTCTCCTTCAGGTCCGCCGCTTTTCTTTATTTCATTTTTTTTTTATAAAACGGACCAGTCTATTTAAGTAGTGCTACAATTAGGACTCTACAAACCGATTTTATTCAGCGCGCTGTTAGCCGTAACACTACCCTCACGACGATTGCATCGCCTATGTGACTGTTTTAAAGATAATTTGACAATGGTATCAGACACCTGGACGTGGTGATAAAAAGAAGTAAATCAATTAGATATGAACGGAGATACGGGTGGAAGTGTTGAGAAACAAAGTACCCTACCGAAAGGCGTAGTAAGGAAATGTATAAACAAAAGGGTACACATGCGTGAATATAACCTTCTTGCTATGTACACTTGAGATATTTTCCTTTGATGTGTCGTATTTAAAAGATGCCACCTTAATGCGATTCCTTTGATGTAGCTAATTAAAATTATTGATTGAAAGAGTTTATTTGCAGAAAATCAACTTCACTGTTTAAACACACACACACACACACACACACACACACACACACAAATATATATATATATATATATATATATATATATATATATATATTAGTTTCAGTCTTAAATAATTTGGCAACTTTATTCTTCAAAATATAAAATTATATCTTCACTATCATTTGCAATCCCTCCTTTCTCTTTAGCTTTTACAAAACCAAGGCCCGCACACTGGAATGGATATAGATCTACACATATAATGACTGCCACAAGGCCATCACGCTCAAATTCTCGTCGGAATGACTTATGGCTAAGTTAGCGTAACCATTGACAGCTTCCCAACAGTTCCGTCTGACCACTTTTACACGCATGGCTTGGGTTGAATCGGGGTATAATTTTCAGCTATTCTCCAAGAAAATACCCTAACTACTCTAACAAATCGACTATAGTGAGTTTCGAACCCGGCTCTCATGGCCAGACACTCAAAGTTTTAACCAATCGTTCCATAGAACTTGAAACAAAAGATTAGGAAGAAAACTCCCATCAATGCTGGAACGAGTGATAACATTTAGCGGAGTTGAAATTTAACTGAAATATTCTTTTTGGAGAAATAAAATTTTAATTTTCACTGGCTATTCGGTGTAACACCCCAACGGACCTGTCCGAACAATTTCTCCAGCGGCCGTTCTCCACGCTGTGATATTTGCCGGGAGTTTGTTGAAAAAGTCGGAGCCTCAAGCTGTGGGTACAAGATTAAACTATAAGGAACGAACTTCCACAACTTGGATGAGTTGAAAGGATGCTTTATTCGTTTAGAGTTAGCCTTTTCGGTTGGGGCAGGCAAATGTGACACACAGCTCTAACTCTAATTAATGGAGATCAACAAATGCGAACTGACCGAAACAAGACGAACGGAGGTTCACTTCACTCAACTGACTGACTCACTTAACTGACTATCTCACTCTACTCTACTGATCTGATTCGGAAAAATTACCTGAATTTATTTAAAATTGATCCGGAAATCCGGAAATCCGGAAATGCTTAAGACCAGCGGGTGATAAACATTGGCGACTGTAAGTCCGAAATTTCAGTCTTTTTTTTTTTATCTTAATAAAGCTTCCGCCGGAAAATTCTTCATGTGTGGTCAAGATACAGTAAAAGACAGCCTTTGACCTGGTCATTCGAAAACCCACCCCCGAACTCTATTTCCTGAACTTTATCTCTTTATCACATTAAATCACTGAGTCAAATATTTACCGGAAGAGTGGTAGGATTTAAAACAGTAATCCGATACCCTTGTCTCTTCCACAATTTTCCTCATAAAAGAAAAAGCGTTTATTTATTTATTTATTTTTTCCTCTTCTTTTTCACTTTTGTTAAATATATATTTAAACTATTTTCTATTCTTAACTATTTTCTATTTTAATCTATTATAATAAAATACATATTTTACAAAGTACGTTAATATACACCTAGAGATCGTGTCACATCGCTAGATAAATACCAAATTTTTTCTTATAAGGAAGCGGCAAATATTCCTTTTACAATTAAAGACTTACTAAATCATATTACAATTTCATTCCAGTCTGATTGTCAGGATGAAACTCTAGTTACATTGGCTGTTTGTTAAAAGAATGGCGAATGTTACCTTATATGGAAACAACAAATATTACGATCTAAACTTATTTATAAATGGAACTTTGTCTGTGTGTGTGTGTGTGTGTGTGTGTCCGTTACCTATAAAGTCCGAAACGGCTGAACCGATTTTCTTGAATATTTACACAGTTGTTCTATAAGCGTCTGCGAGTGTTCTTAGCTAGGTTTTTTGTCGAGGTACCCCGATAAATATCGAAAATCGATAATCGAAAAAATCGGGTTATAGAAGGATTGGTCCGATTTTAATCAAATTTGGTACACTCAGAGACAAAAACACACGAAACGATTTTCAGAAGTTTCAAGGTTGCAGTTCTTACAATAGTGCAGAAACTCGATTATATATATATATATATATATATATATATATATATATATATATATATATAAGGCAAGATGTTTGTGTGTGTGTCTGTTTATCTGCCTGTATGTTTGTATTTTTTCAACCCTTTTAATTTAGTTTTTACTTTGTGTTTGGCTCTAAATAGGTATAATTGTAGTTCTTAGTCTCAGCCGTGATACCATTTACTCTGAGGACTTATCTAGCCTTCAAAATTCAGTTTACGACACAAAAAACTTATTTGATATCGATACGAGGAAATCAAAATTTGACTTACATCCATTCATTTTTCTTTCAGTCTACGGTTTCGATTTAACTGGAAACAACTATTGCTTTTTAGTCTTTCGTGTCAACGTCCAAAGAGTCTGAGTTCCAGGACCATGGATTAGTTTTAAAGCTTTCATTACACCCGAGCAACGCCGGGTTATACTGCTAGTTACAATAAAAGCTGAGTAGAACAGATACTACATATTGATACCACTCAGATGGTCAAGGATTAAAGAGTCACTTAAGTAGCACTAGCTGCTTCGTTACTGAATAGCTAATGTTTCCTTATAAAAAAAAACGGCTATTAGCATTACCATCTTGTACTATTCTTTGTCCTTCTTCCACTTCATGTATCTCACCCTTCTTCCATCGCCAACTCTCTCCTTTCACTGAGCTTTGCAAATCTCCCCCGATTTTCCGAACTGAGGTCAAATAACATACGTCCTCCGACATCTTACGTACCCTGTGACTCAACCATCACTTCGTTCCTCCCGCCTAGCTACGATTTGGCTCGTAATCGCTAAGCCACTTCAGCTAAATCCGGGAATTTGAAGAACACCATTTTGATAAGAAGGAATTAATGCCAGCAACAATCTTATTCACAGAGGATTGAAGGGAAGAAAATAAAATCCGCTGTAGTAAGCTTTCCCACAACCGCAGACTTGTGTTTGCTTCTGCCAATGACACACTTCCTAGTAGAGTGAGGCATCATGTCTTTAATATGATTAGATAAACCTACAATGGCTGGTAAATATGAACATATAGGTATAGATCTTAAACTGGTTTTCGATATTTTTTTTTAAATCATATCACCCCAAGCAAGGCGGTAACGCCACTGATGTGCAGGGTCTACATAAGACTGAGAAGATTAGAAAAGAGAAAACCGGAAACAGCGTCCTAAACAGGAAACAAGGGATGAGCCTCTTCACCTGTTCAATAGACGTGGGTGGAGTGTGAACCGGGCGATAGTTTAGTCTATCTACTGCAATTGAAAAAAAAAAACGAAGTGAGAAGATTAGAAAAGAGAAAACCGGAAACCGCATCCTAAACAGGAAACAAGGGATGAGCCTCTTCACCTGTTCAATAGACGTGGGTGGAGTGTGAACCGGGCGATAGTTTAGTCTATCTACTGCAATTGAAAAAAAAACGAAGTGAGAAGATTAAAAAAGAGAAAACCGGAAACCGCATCCTAAACAGGAAACAAGGGATGAGCCTCTTCACCTGTTCAATAGATGTGGGTGGAGTGTGAACCGGGCGATAGATAGATCTATCTACTCCAATTGAAAAAAAAACAGTTAGAAGATTAGAAAAGAGAAAACCGGAAACCGCATCCTAAACAGGAAATTTGCTTTGTTTAACGGAATATCAACAGCTGATGGGTCATTTAATTTTCTTGGGTGTTTTGAAGTAGATATTTACCTCGTCACGAGACGTGGATGTGACACAGTTGGATTTTAAGGTGGTCACCCAAGCGCGTAGACTCGCACTTCTTCTTCTATGTGTCCTCTCCTTTCAGAACGTAGGCGGTCATGGCTTTCCACGTCTTCTTATCCTTAGTGTCTCTTAGCACACTTTCTCCTGTAACATCACGCAACCCCTGTTCTGTCTTCCACCTGCTCAGGCCCTTCAGATCTGTTATCCGCTGTTTTCCTCTGTCTCTTCTTCTGTCTATTTGGCCTGTTAGTATCAGGTTCTCCAAGCCGCCCTTCCTCATTGCATGTCCCAGGAACTTTAGTTGTCTCTTTCTGATGCTCAATATTAGTTTCAGTTTTGTTTTCATCCTTTCCAAAACCTCATCATTGCTCACATGCTCGATTCATTATATCTGCAGCATCCTTCTGTAGAACCACATTTCAGTTGCTTCAAGTGTTTCCTTCATCTTTGATGATATTGTCCAGCATTCACTGCCATATTGAAGAACTGACATCACATAGCAATCCAGTACTCTCTTCTTTGTTTCTAGCGAAATTTTCCTGTCTCTTAATACTCTACTCAGCTTCTGGAACGCGTCCTTCGCCATGCCAATTCACCTTCGGATCTCTGTGTCACACTTTCTGTCTTCTGTTAGAACACTTCCCAGGTATTTAAATTTTGGCACCTGCTTGATTTTAGTATCCCCCACCTGTATTTGGCATTTTGGGCTGCTCTTTTTGCTGATGACCATACATTCGTTTTTTTTTGCACTTTATTTTAGTCTTTTTGGTCACTGTCTTCAACTACTTTCTGTAAGCCGGACTAGGGATAAATCTTGCACGGTCACAGGGACCGTCGGTTGCGTTGGCCACGGTGGCGATCACCAATCCACACCTCTTGTGCCATGAGCTTTGAAGTACTAAATGTGATATATGTTATTCTGCTTTCACAATTGAATACATGGTAGATGATACTCAGCTTTTGTGCATTGAGTATTGCTGCCATATCTGGTCCGGTGCTCCTGCTATCCACTTAGGTGTCTTTGACCAAATCCAACGGAGAATCTGTAATGTGATCGATTTCGACTTGGCAGCTCGGATACAGTCGCTTTATCACCGACACAGTGCAGCTTCCCTGTGTCTCTTCTACAAATACCTTCACGGTTTCTGCTCCAATGAACTTAGCTCACTGGTACCTACTAGATACGAATTTCCTCGAGCAACAAGATTACAAACTAGGTCCCACTCTTTTACTGTGAATTGTAAACGCATATTCTACTCCAGTAGCTTCTTTTCTCGCACTTCCCGCCTGTGGAATTCTCTTCCGCATACTTGCTTTCCTGACAGTTACAATCTCCAAAAATTTAAATGTAAAGTCAATAGTCATCTCCTGTCTCACTACCTTACTTCCTCACTCTCATGCTTTTCTACATCCACCCCACCGTTATCAGTACTCTTTTCCCTCTCCTACTCTCTTCCTGACACCCCCCTGCAACCTCTCACTCCTCATAACCTTCCTCCTATGTAACCCCCTGCACAACGGTGGCAACAAAATGCTTTGCTTGGGGCGACACGATTATATAAAAAGACAAAAACAGACTTAATTACTAGAGGCGTTGATATGTGTGTTTTAGGTTTTAGTTTTGTTTAAGATATCTTTTAAAATACAGTTTTATTACTGTGAAAAATCGTGGAACATTATATAGGTTAACCCTGGAACACTAACCATCAATTAAAGTTACACCACCATTAACCATAGGTATATCATACCCGATTCTGAAAATATCAAAAAAATATTAAATAAAAATCTTTGATTGAAATATTTTACATACAGCCACTTCAAAATTTGTACTTTGAGTTAACATTAATAAGAACTGAAAAACATTATTTAGGTAGGAAAGAGGAAGAGTGGTAGGATTTAAAACAGTAATCCGATACCCTTGTCTCTTCCACAATTTTCCTCATAAAAAAAAAGCGTTTATTTATTTATTTTTTCCTCTTCTTTTTCACTTTTGTTAAATATGTTTTTAAACTATTTTCTATTCTTAACCATTTCCTATTTTAATCTATTATAATAAAATACTTATTTTACAAAGCACCTTAATATACGCCTAGTTATCGTGTCACATCGGTAGATAAATACCAAATTTTTTCTTATAAGGAAGCGGCAAATATTCCTTTTACAATTAAAGACTTACTAAAACATATTACAATTTCATTCCAGTCTGATTGTCAGGATGAAACTCTAGTTACAGTGGCTGTTTGTTAAAAGAATGGCGAATGTTACCTTATATGGAAACTGCAAATATTACGATCTAAACTTATTTATAAATGGAAGTTTGTCTGTGTGTGTCTGTGTGTGTGTGTGTGTGTCCGTTACCTATAAAGTCCGAAACGGCTGAACCGATTTTCTTGAATATTTACACAGTTGTTCTATAAGCGTCTGCGAGTGTTCTTAGCTAGGTTTTGTGTCGAGGTACCACGATAAATATCGAAAATCGATAATCGAAAAAATCGGGTTATAGAAGGATTGGTCCGATTTTAATCAAAGTTGATACACTCATAGAAAATGACATAAGAAACGATATTCAGAAGTTTCAAGGTTGCAGTTCTTACAATAGTGCAGAAAATCGGTAATATATATATATATATATTAGGCAAGATGTTTGTGGGTGTGTCTGTTTATCTGCCTGTATCTTTGATTGAAATATTTTACATAAAGCCACTTCAAAATTTGTACTTTGAGTTAACATTAATAGGAACTGAAAAACATATTATTTAGGTAAGAAAATCAAGTACTGAAAATTGTCATTAAAATTGTGTCATTTGCACTGGGTACTATATATTCATGGTTAGTGTTCTCGGGTTAATAAAGATTTTTTTCATGTTGAATGTTTTGTTGATTTTTTTTTAGTGGCTCATCAACACTTCTAAGGGTTATTTAATAGCGAAATGTAAATATTTTGAACGAAGTTGTGTACCTTCAACTACAAATAAAATATATTGTTGGTAATGTTTTTATATAACAATTTTGTGGCTGGCATTATTTACGATAAAAATGTATGTTTATAATTTCAGTGTTTTGTTTTTGTTTTTGGGGATGTCTATTTACCCATAGCTGGGTCCAAAAGAGTTGCTACCATCCCGTCTAAGGGTAGACATGACAACAACAGCAATTACGAGGTGGTTCCACGCTCCTGAAAATCCCCGATGAGAATCTTTACTATCAGATGTAGTTAATTGACATACCCAGGATCTTAGATATTACTTTGAACAGTATTTTGAGTATATACCCGTAATTGAAATAGATACCCAGTTTATTAATGGAGTATATTACGTCTACCGGCTTGAGAACTCGATAAATCTTAATAAATAAAATGAATTATCCGGTAAGGCTCGAACCTACACTACCGGCCATAATTATTAGACCAGCCTAGTGTTTAAAAAATGTATTTCATACTATTGTTTCGTATTTATTGCCAAGTGGATAATTGTAAATGAAAATAGAATCTTTCTTTTGTTAATATTGCACAATAACTTGTGTATCAAATGAATTTATAAATATTTAATAATTACCTATATTGCAGTTTTATCAATGAAAGAATGAAGAAAATTTAGGGTGATTCGGACGAGTTCATCTTTGATTCCTTGCCTTATAGATTATTGCAATGTAATAATAACAAAAGAACTATTCTATTTTTATTTAGAATTATCCACTTGGCAATAAATACTAAAAATAGTATGAAATACATAATTTCTTTTAAAAAACTAGGGTGGCCTAATAATTATGGCCGGTAGTGTATGTCTCCCTCTCTAATTGAAACCACCGTTTGATCCGGCATGTTTATAACGATTCAGAAATATAGACCCTCATAGTGCAACAAAGTTTTACTACACATTTATTAAATGCATAGTCTATCGCCGGATCAAACAGTGGATGATTCGAACCCTGTCGGAGAGTACTTCGTCTTTTTTATGTTTTCTAGAGTACGCACGCAGAGAAACGTTAAAACAAAACAAAAAACAAAAACAGGATGTCTATTTCAAAGAGGTTTATACACTAAATATAAACGTTTCAAAGTCTGATTAAGAATAAAGCCGTTATTTTTACTTAGAAAATCATGTATCTGTTTATTCATTTATATTTTTTGTAATCATTTCACCTCCAAGCAAGGCAAGACCACCACTGGTGTGCAGGGGGTTACAGTGAGAGAATAAAAGAGGTACAGGAAAGGTAGAAGAAAAGATGATAGATGGATGGAGATCAAGAAGATAAAGGATGACAATTGACGTTGAATTTAAACTTTTGGAGATTGTAGCAAGCAAATGGAAGTGAGTTCCATAAACGGGAAGTGCGAGAAAAGAAACTATTATAGTAGAAGAGAGTGTTAAATTCAGCTATTTCGACGGTAAAAGGATGGGACCTTGACGCCAATCTAGTGGCACGGGTAAATACGTGTGGTCGAGTACCAGGGAAAAAAAGCTCGTCAGAGCAGTTTCTATGAAAATACTTGTAGAAAAGACAGAGGGAAGCCACATCAACCCTTTGAAAAAGTGACTGAAGACGTGCTGTCAATTCTGGATTACCAAAATCGATATACACCGGAAGAAAACCAGTGATCAAAACAGCTGAAATGTTGTGATGATAACGAAAATGAAGGTTAGTACAATAGCCTGACTATAGATAGTGTAAATGTATAAAACTTCGGCATTGCACAAGTTTTCGGTTTAAGTATCCTTCACATACACTTGTAGAACGACATTTCTGTTGCTTCAAGTCTCTTCTTCATCTGTGAGGAGATTGTCCAGCATTCACTGCCATATACGTGGACTGATATTACGGAACAGTTCAGTACTCTTTTCTTTGTTTCTGTTGCTTCAAGTCCCTTCTTCATCTGTGAGGAGATTGTCCAGCATTCATTGCTAAATAGGAGGACTGATATTACGTAGCAGTTCTGTACTCTTTTCTTTCTTTCTCTTGCTTTAAGTCCCTTCTTCATCTGTGAGGAGATTGTCCAGCATTCACTGCCATATAGGAGGACTGATATTACGTAACAGTTCAGTACTCTTTTCTTTGTTTTTGTTGCTTCAAATCTCTTCTTCCTCTGTGAGGAGATTGTTCAGCATTCACTGCCATATAGGAGGACTGATATTACATAATAGTTCAGTATTCCTTTCCTTGCTTCTAACGAAATTTTGAATTGCTTAATACATTGCTTAGCTTTTGAAATTCAACTTTCGCTATGCAATCACTCCTTAGTATTTCAGTGTCGCACTAATGAACTAAATAGGAAACTGAATGCGAATATGGGAAAAGTGAAAAGGTCTAGGAAGATTTTCGTTGAGGACAACTAATATAAAATGAAATGAAACGTGGAAAAACAATAGAAGGAACACGAAAACATAAATAAAATATCAAAGACAAAGAATTTGCGCAGGATCCGTTTGGGAAAGACAGACTGCCAGGAGACTTTCGTGGTGAAATTTCGGCAAAGTTAAGGATGCCATTTAGTAGGTGCGTGACTCAGCATCGTTAATTTCATTTCCAGTACGCCATGTTGTTGTTGGATTTGAAATAAAAATCTGTCGGTGAAGCTGCAAGCTAGAATCGGCAGGAAACGGATGTCGACTTAACACTTTCTTTATTAAACACCTTGACGTGCGAAGCACGATAAACAGTTTAAGTATCTATCTATCTATCTATCTATCTATCTATCTATCTATCTATCTATCTATCTATCTATCTATCTATAACCATTCATATCTATCTATCTATCTATCTATCTATCTATCTATCTATCTATCTATCTATCTCATAACCATTCATATCTATCTATCTATCTATCTATCTATCTATCTATCTATCTATCTATCTATCTCATAACCATTCATATCTATCTATCTATCTATCTATCTATCTATCTATCTATCTATCTATCTATCTATCTCATAACCATTCATATCTATCTATCTATCTATCTATCTATCTATCTATCTATCTCATAACTATTCATATCTATCTATCTATCTATCTATCTATCTATCTATCTATCTATCTATCTATCTATCTATCTATCTATCTTCAAAGCTCACTAGTTAACTCTCACCACTACCCTCAATGCTAATGTCATCAACTTTCTCGGCGTGACCTTGGGAATGGAATAATAGTCATTACATACCATACACCAAATATCTATATAACCATAAACAGGTCAGTAAAGAAATTATCTCCCTCAAAGCATTCGAGATAATTACACACATATGTCCAAGTTAGATTATGTAGTAACCCCAGCAGTAATGACATATTTGATAATAATAAAATTAAATAGATGAAAGCTTTAGAACAAAGAAATCATATATAAATTCGTAGTATTTAGAGAAATCAAAAAGCTAGAATAAACAGAAATAGCCTGGCATAATTAAATATGGTTTAATCCACCGTTTCATCTGACTTTATCGTCAAATAGTCGTAATGCACCCTGCTTAAAAAAAAATAAACTAGGATATTCTCTTTAAAATATGAATTGCTTACTATGGTAATGCTTGAAGTTATAGAAATATCGAATTAAAAAGGAAAGCAGAAATTTCTTTAGAAATATGTTCACATATATCTCATGTATCAACCTTCGTGGGTTGTATACTTTATCTGTAAATTTTGTAGTCTGCCATGTTGTGCGTGCAAGGGAGATAAAGGGACTTGTTCCCCTTGCACACCGACGACGCAGTGTAGATGTGTATACAGTTGGAAATACTAGGTGCTATAAACTTGAATGTTTTGGTGGTGCAGAAGATAACGGCTTGGAATCGGGAAAGCAAAGAGCCAAGTCGGGATCGTTATATTCACATAAGTGCAAATACCACTCCCCAACCCCGAGTTAATTACTAGGAGTTTAAATAACCTATAAAAAGTTGATAAGCCGTTAAAAAAACGAATCAATCTATATGTTGCATAATGCCTTGGTCGGTGTGGAATACTGGGCGACGCAGGTGCAGGCTGAATTTTGTTTTGATTAGTGTTGTCAGAAGGGTCAACACCCGAGATGGTACAAAGCGCATCGAAAGCTACATATGTCAGTGGGGAGAGTGGTGACCTCAGCTGACACGGAGAGTCAGTTGAGTTTTAGTTTTGTAGTTGGAGAGTTGAGTTGCAAACAGTGGCTGGTTGACAGCCTCGATGTAATCCCATAATATCCGACCCTAACAAACCACTCACTCTACGATACAACTCTAAAATACCATAATACAGACAGATTAGCAGGCAAACTGAGTTAATGACAGAAGAGAACGTCTTTGTGGCTTATCCGCCTCGTACACGTGCTCCGATTCGACCAAACCAAGTCACCAAAGAGACGAAGAACGGATTATGATATAATTAAATATTTTTACTCATAGATGAAGTATTGAGGTCAGTAATTTTGAAATGATTAAGTAAGATCAAATTTAAAAAAAAACCTAAAACTCAATCTGCTGTTAAAAAGAATTATCTACTCATTTGAATAATGTATGTTCCTAGTATGTATCTTACCGAGTGTCATGTTTTGGCATTAAGCTACATTGTTCTCCACGCGACACAAATTTTGAACTCCATAGTTTAACCTAATTCTCACTTTTGATTGAGCAATATTGACACACCTACAATCATATTATTTAACTTTTTCCAGACCTCATTTTCTAAATAACCATGAATTCATCTGATATATTCTAAAATAAATCATTTTTCTGATTTTTTTTTAGAATATCTCCTGAACAACAATATTGTTCTTAAACATGAAATACTTTGTGCAGTAATATAATACTTTCATAAACCATTGTATATATATATATATATATATATATATATAGGTCTCCTCCTGGGTTAAGGCTGGCATCGATGCTTTCATCCCTGTCAGGAAATTTCAGCTTAAATCTCCTTCGTCTCCCTGGTTCTAGCCCGCTTGCTCGGCCAGCATTGCCCATCGGAATCACTTCTTCCGGCTTTATCGTAGCCACGCGTCGGACCAAAACAGGCCCCTTTTCGCCTCAGCTCGTAATAAGCGTAAAAAGATACTTAACGAAGCTAAGATGTTGTTGGCTGCCAGAATGAAGCAACGCATCGCATGCTGTAAGTTCGGCGCCAAAGACTACTGGCGCCTCTGTAAAAGCATGCTTAACAAGAGTAAGTCCTCAATACCCCCACTAATCAATGAATTTGAGGTCCTCACCTCCTCAGCGGACAAGGCTGAATGGTTTGCTCGTAGATTCTCGACTAATTCGAGCCTGGATTCGTCTGGAGTTTATACACCCGACTTCCCACCTAGAACTGAGGCTCAATTGAATGACGTCCACATGACGCTCTCGCTGATTTCTAACATAATCCCAAAACTTGACCCAAAGCGAGTGGTAGGGACGGAATCCCAATCATAGTATTAAAGAAATGTGCCCCTGAACTCACCTCTGTCCTTTCTTTCTACTCTCTACAACTTCTGCCTATATTCTTCCTGATTTCCTGCCTGTTGGATGTCTTCTTCTGTAATTCCTATATTTAAGAACACTGGAGAACCCCCGGACCTCGCGAATTACCGCCCTATCAGCCTTCTTCCGATCTTTGGCAAAGTGTTCGAAGCCATTATCAACGCCGAGGTCGTCGTTCAGCATCTCACAGCCTACAGGCTCCTCTCGGACAAACAGTATGGCTTCCGCTTCACCAGGTCTACTGCTGATATGCTAACAACCATCACCGAGTATATATACCAGGCTCTCGACAAGAATGGTGAAGCACGAACCATCGCCTTGGACATATCTAAAGCGTTCGACAGAGTCTGGCATGCCCGCCTTCTACGGAAACTGCGAAGTTATGGCATAACTGGACTTTTGTTGGACCTAATCCAGTCATTCCTCCTTAACCGCACATTGAAGCTGGTATTAAACGGACATACTTCCCAGAACTACCCTACAAACGCGGGTGTCCCTCAAGGCTCTATCCTAGGTCCTACGCTCTTTCTGATCTACATCAATGTTCTCCCCGATGCCAAAACATCCCAAGTAGGCATGTGCGCTGATGACACCACAGTGTACTCTCGCCTCGATCAAAAATCTGGTGTGGGCGACAAGGCAAACCTCGCTGCCGAGCTTGAAAAGGACATCCAATCCGTAGTGGATTGGGGCAAGAAATGGCTCGTAAATTTCAATTCTCCCAAAACGAAGCTGCTATCAATTAACCACCACAGACAACCGCACCTCCCTCCCATTAGCATGAAACAGGCTTGCCTTCCAGAGAGTAAAACACCACGCCTGCTTGGCCTACCACTCTCAGCGGACCTCAAGTGGAATGACTATATCGAATCTATTGCTAAATCCGCGGCTGTGAAAGTCGGCTCTCTGTGCAGGACCCGGAAGTTCTTTTCGCCTGAATCTATCCTGCACATATATAAATCTACCATCCGCCCGTGTATTGAATACTGCTGCCACATCTGGTCGGGTGCCACTGCTATTCTCCTCGGGATCCTTGACAAAATACAACGGAGAAACTGTAACGTGATCGATACCGACTTGGCTGACGGCTGCAGTCACTCTCTCACCGGCGTGACGTGGCTTTCCTGTACCTCTTCCATAAATACTTTCATGGCTTCTGCTCTGATGAACTTAGATCACTGGTGCGCCAAGGTATGAATTTGCACGAGATACTAGATTAGCAGCTAGGTGCCACCCTTTTACAGTGAAACCGATGAAATGTAAAAGCAATTTCTACTCCAACAGCTTCTTTTCTCGCATTTCCTGCCTGTGGAATTCCCTTCCTCATACTTTCTTCCCCGACGGCTACAACCTCCAGGAGTTTAAATGTAAGGTCAATAGACACCTCCTAACACAGTAACTCGCACCCATTCTCTCAAATACTTTTCCTATGTAACTCCTTACTCGTCTATCACCCTCATTCTGACATTTCCTATATCCAATCGCTCTATGTAGACCCCTATAGTGGCAGTGGAATGCCTTGCTTGGGGTGATACGATTATATATATATATATATATATATACATATTTGGATTTTTAGAAGAGCCGGTAAGAATTCCAAAGGATATATTTCTAAGAAATCCAAAGGATATAGTCTAGTCACAAGATAATAAAACTTACATTTTAACTGCTAATTTTAAATCTGTCTAGAAATCAAAGACTCTCATTAATCAACCATTTTAACTGCCCACACCACTTTCTTCAAATTTCCAACAGTCAATACACGTGACTTGTTCCCCTATCACTAACCCCCACCAACACCCCAAACACCCCAAACACAACTGACCAAATATAAGAAAAGCTTTCCATTCCTATACATACCGCTTGATGAGACATTGAAGCTTCAATATCGAAATAAATGTACTTTTGTAGTGGATTTTTATAAAAAAAAATTATGTACATGTTCTAAAATATAATTTATAATAAATATTTACAGCTCTATATATTATATGTCGAGCACTGTTTTAAATTAATGTTTTGGACGATGTAAAAATTCTTTCTTCGTTCTGTATTCACTCGGATATATATATATATATATAATATTAACTATACTAATTACAATACCAATAGTAACGGAACTAACTCTGCCAAAACTAGTATTTATTCAGCTATAATTCAAATCGTCTTGAACAACCCACCGAGTACAAACTCGGGGGGAAAAAGAGGGGAAGTAAAAATTCAATCATTTCGAAGTCCTCACATCCACACGAGACAAGGTTGGGTGCTTCTAATTGTTTTATATATATATATATATATATATATATATATTATAGAATATATTTTAGAACATTATTCTATATATATATACGTAATTATATAATTACGAATAATTATGTACATGTTCTAAAATATAATCTATAATAAATATTCACAGCTCTATATATTATATATCGAGCACTGTTTTAAATGAATGTTTTGGACGTTGTAAGAATTCTTTCTTCGTTCTGTATTCACTCGGATATATATATATATATATATCCGAGTGAATACAGAACGAAGAAAGAATTTATATATATATATATATAAAACAATTAGAAGCACTCAACCTTGTCTTTTAAATTCCCAGTTGACTCTGATGAAGCATGCGAATGAAACCAGTCGGTCATTTTTCTTTGCCTTATTTTTGTTCTACATCTTTAGAAAATGTCTGTAAGTATCAAATTTACCTTTATGTCTTGCCCTTATACGTTTGTGTACCACCAACAATTTATTTAAATATATATAATTAAAGATGGCAGATAAGTTGTTAATACATTTTCAGATATTTTTCTATTCTACGGAATAATTTTCATACCTTTGAATTAAAATCTCGAATGAATGGCCAACAGTTCAAGTTGTTTCATGTGAAATTTCCCAGGGATGTTAATATTCATGAAAATAATGCTTCTGTGGCTACAATTTTATATATAACCAATGGCGGATCTACTATGAAATGAATGAAACTTAAGCCTCAGGGCCTCTATCCCCAACGGGTGCTCTAAAAATAAATTTTTAAATTAATTTGTCAACAAAATTGTTTTTCTTTCAAAGTTTTGTTTGTTATTAAAAAATATGGCTATTTTTATGATAGAAACTGTTGTGAGATCTCCCCCTTTTCTATGATAATGAACCCGACTGGAGTATACCATCATGAAATACGTCAGTTATCGTAGGGTTACAGTATGACTACGTGTTATGTCGCCAAGTATAAATGAATAACTCAACAAGAGAATCAGAATATAAGTTGTATTCCGCGGAATTTGTAGTCAAATAGGAGCGGCGCCCTAACACTACTGTAAGAGGTTCGTAAGTTACCGAGAGATATCGAAGTTCCACAGAGAATACCGCATCAGTCATCATAGTAGCACTGAGCTCCACTCAGCCAGCATAGTATTACCGGACATACTAATTCCAGCTCGGTTTCACTTCAAAGACTTGTATATATATATATATATATATATATATATATATATATATTCCTTACTAATCGGATTCTTGGATTACTAACCTGCGTTCCAGTTTGTAACTGTACGTTTAATATAACCTATTTTTTTTTTAATCTCAAATATCTTTCTGTTGTTCATTATTTTGTGCGGTTCCTCTCCCGGGATCCACAACAAAATCATAAGCCAATGTGTTGCGGAAGCTAATGTTGGCATTAGAATATCCGTAAACTAGCAGTATAGCCCGGGTGTAATGAAAGCTTTAAAACTAATCCATGGTCCTGGAGCTCAGACTCTTTCGACGTTGGCACGAAAGACTAAAAAGCAATAGTTGTTTCCAGTTAAAGTGAAACCATAGACTGAAATAAAAATGAATGGATGTAAGTCAAATTTTGATTTCCTGGTATCGATATGAAATAAGTTTTTTTCGTCGTAAACTGAATTTTGAAGGCTAAATAAGTCCTCTGAGCAAATGGTTTCATGGCTGAGACTAAGAACTACAATTATACCTACTTAGAGCCAAACGCGAAACAAAAACTAAAAGAAAAGAGCTGAAAAAAATACAAACATACAGGCAAATAGACACACAAACATCTTGCTTTATATATATATATATATATGTATATATATATATATATATATATATTATCGGTTTTCTGCTCTACTGTAAGAACTGCAACCTTGAAACTTCTGAATATTGTTTCTTATGTCTTTGTCTATGAGTGTATCAAATTTGATTAAAATCGGACCACTCCTTCCATAACTCAATTTTTTCGATTATCGATTTTGATATTTATCGGGGGTACCTCGACACAAGCTAGGTTGCTAAGAACACTCGCAGACGCTTATAGTACAACTGTGTAAATTTTCCAAAAAATCGGTTCAGCCGTTTCGGAGTCTATAGGTAACGGACACACACACACACAGTTTAGATATCCATTTCGTGTGACCTCAAAATTCTTTTGATGATAAAGAAACTACTTGAAGCAGCAGAAATGTGGAAAAGACAGCTGAAATTCCTTGAACAGACAATGAGGCTTGGCAAACTTCATGTTGACAGGGCTTATTGATGGGGAGAGATATATGGAAGGCAGCTAGCCACCTACCTGACCGAGCTTGTGTAAATGGATTCGGGTATGAAAGCCTTAGCAAACGAAAGAAAACTGCTAAGAGCCACACAAGACAGAAAAATGTAGAGATTCATGATCCAGTAGTTCATCTACTATGAAACTAATGAAAATTAAGCTTCAGGGACCCAACTCCCAAAGGGGTTCCTGAAGCATGTTTTTTTAATGATTTTTTTTTCTACAAAATTGATGTTTTTAAAATGTCTCTTATTAAAATATAGCCATTTTCGAGATAAAATAATAAACCAATTGGTTGAAATAGCTAATTTTGACCTTAGAATATGTTCAAATACCAATTTTAGGTGGATGGACAATTGCGTACAATAGATTTGTGTCTCGGAAAATTGCGTTCCAGACAATTGTGTACCGCGACATTTGCGTCCCTACACAAATGCGTCCTTCGATAATTGCGTACCTCTGGTGATTTTTTAATCAATTAATAATAATAATAATAATAATAATAAATATTATGCATAATAATATGGATCCAAAATGCAGGTTTTGTGATAAACACCAAGAAACAATAGACCACCTAATCTCAGGCTGTTCTGTGCTTGCTCAAAATGAATATAAAAATCGCCACGATAGAGTTGGGCAATATTTACATTGGGCAATGTGCAAACATTATGGAAAATCTGTAAACAAACATTGGTATGGACATCACCCAGCACCGGTTACAGAAATAGAAGATGTCACCATTCTATGGGATTACACCATCTACACAGACAGAAAAATTGAATCAAACAGGCCAGACATTATTGTTAAAAACCAGAAGGAGAAAACTTGTCTATTAATTGATATGGCTTGTCCAGCGGATTGTAACATAGCAATCAAGGAATTCGAAAAACTGTCAAAATATAAAGACCTGGAAATTGAAATCGAAAAAATGTGGAAATTGAAAACAAGAGTTGTGCCAGGGATAGTAGGTGCACTTGGAATGATAAAAAATGGAACAAAAGAACACATTGAAAGAATCCCTGGAAACCCCAGCTTAAGAAATATACAAAAAATTGTCTAAGTACAGCCCACATACTAAGGAAAACTTTATCTATGTAACGCTAGGGATGATAGGGAAGATAGAAAAACATGAAATGGAGCCATAATAACACGCCACGACCTGACTTAGGTCTCCCCGCAGACTTGGTTGGTAATGAGACCAAAGCAGAAATCGAAATATGATGCAAAATGACATAATAATAATAATAATAATAATAATAATAATAATAATAATAATAATAATAGATAAATTAAATTTTAAATAAATTAATAACAATATTATAAAAAAATTAAGCTGACGGGTTTAGTTCGTTCTAGCTATACGCACAATAAACATGTATTAGATTTTGAATTTTATAGGTATGTTATGGTTAGGGTTAAGTTTAGGGTTAACATTTTGTCATGGGTCCTTACCTGTAACTCCAGAATGAACTCTTCCTGACACTATATATATATATATATATATATATATATATATATATATATATATATATATATATATATATATATTGTGTGTATTTTGGCAGCATTTTTTCATTAATGCAGGTTTCATTGAATAATATAGACAAGTTTTGTCTATTAATTTTGTGTAGGATCCGTTCATACCGTCTGATATACTTGATGGTGATGTCGTTAAAAGACAACAAAAAATCACAGTATTTGTTGAATTTTTTATCGGGTCTAAGCTTTCGGCTCACATAAGCCATTATCAAAGAGTAAATATTAACACACAGTAAATGCTTAAATGTTCTATGTTTACTGTGTGTTAATATTTACTCTTTGATAATGGCTTATGTGAGCCGAAAGCTTAGACCCGATAAAAAATTCAACAAATACTGTGATTTTTTGTTGTCTTTTAACGACATCACCATCAAGTATATCAGACGGTATGAACGGATCCTACACAAAATTAATAGACAAAACTTGTCTATATTATTCAATGAAACCTGCATTAATATATATATATATATATATATATATATATATATATATATATACTACGCCTCTCAAGAGAGAGAGAGAGAGAGAGTCGAGTTGGTAGTAGCTCACTCCAAACCAGACTGACAGTCATACTAACACCTTCCACATTTTGTATTGTTATTTCTTGTTAATATATATTTGTTATTTCTACCCTTGTGGTCGTGTTGTTCTGTTCGGACCTTAACCTGGTCCATAACACATTTAAAAGAAAACTGAAAATAAATTTGTAATTTTTTAATTTTATTCTTTTTAGTCCTTATTTTAGATATGTGACATTACTACCTATGCATTTTGCTTTTCAAAATGTATGGTAATTGCCTTTAAAGGCTTCCAAGAATTTTTGATATGCGCCATTATCCAGAGATGCATTTGTCTGGGTAGGTAAATGTTTTCGTACGCAGTTGTCCGGGACGCTAATATCTAGTACGTGGCTATCAAAAATACCTTAATTTTATATGGCCTCAAAATTCACCTGTAATTGGTCAAATTTCACAATTTTGGTTGAGGGTGCTGTTCTCAAATAACCAGCTATTAGGACTCGTTGAACTTACTAGAGATAGACTCTAGTAAGATAGACTCTAGTAAGTTCAACGAGTTCATAGCCTGCAATTTGGCAGTTGGATTCTCAAACCTATAGTTACTGAAGGGGCCCCCATATTCTGTCAAGCTTCAGGGCCCAAAAAATGTAAGCCGGCCTCTAATATATACATGATGCGTGAAGTAATTCTAATTTCTGATCTTATGTAATTTCGCATGAATGTCGTGTTAATTTGGAATTTAAAATATTTGTTCGAGATGATTCCATCGAACAATTCCCGAGTTTTGAATATCTAGGAAGTCTTTCGCTGGCGGCTTTTGCTGAGATTGTAGAAGCACTTGGTAGATTTGACCCGCAAACAATTATTGGTGGACTCATGGAAAAACAAGAATAGTACTAGTGATAGTAGGTGCGCTTGGAATGATAAAAAAGGAACACAAGAACTCATTGAAAAAATCCCTGGTAAACTAGCTTAAAAGATATACAAAAGATTGTCAGAGACAGGGAAAAGCGACGCGTGGTATACTTCATTGGCTTGAGCAAATGGATGGCATAGTTGGGTTTAGGTAGGGTAACAGGAGAAAGCGTTCTAAGAGCCACTAGGGATAAGTAGCTGTGGAGAGCAATGATCGCTTATGTCCTGAAGAGAAGAAGAAGAAACAGAACTTTGTTAAGGTAACGCTAGTGATATTATGGCAGATAGAAAAAAAAACCATGAAATGTAGCCATAACAACGCACCACGACCTGCCTGAAGTCTTCCAGCAGAATTGGTAGGTAGCGTGACTATCGCAAAAATATAGTCTCAAATGAATAATAGTTTGAGTTTGAGTTTTGTTTAACGGCATATCAACACCTCTGTGGGTTATTTAATGCCAAAAAGGTGAAGTTTTAAGGTATTTCTTTAAATGTTCTCTAGTGAGAAGATTGGTTTTGTCAGATTTTTTTTTTAATCATTTCACCCCGAGCAAGGCGGAAACGCCACTGATGTGCAGGGGGCTACATAAATGTAAAAAGATTAATTAGAAAAGAGTGAGGAGTACAAACTAGTTAGAAAGGAACAACAGAAAGCTGAGAAAACAGGTGCGATGACAGATACATAGGTGGAGAGAAAGGGAAGGTTATACGGGGGTGGGGAGAGAGCTAGAGTCCAGTGGTTAGTAGATGAGTATTGACTTTGCATTTAAATTTCTGGAGGTTGTAGCCGTCAGGAAAGCAAGAATAAGGGAGCGAGTTCCACAGGCGGGAAGTGCGAGAGAAGAAGCTGCAGGAGTAGAATTGTCGTCTGCATTTGGCTAACCTGACTGTGAATGGGTAGGACCCAGTTGCCAGTCTGGTTGCACGAGTAAACACCTGTTGAGGAGGCATCAGTGACTTGTGATTAAATTTTTTTTATTTTAGAGAACTGAAGATGTCTTCTAGTTTTGTATTAAAACATGTATTGCTGGTAACTTTTTTTCCTTCAAAAACGTATTATGCCAATTTTTTCTTTCAAAAATGTATGAAAGCAATAATTTTTTTTCATCAAAAATGTATTGTTGGTAATATTTTTTCTTCAATATATTTATATATTTCTATGAAAAATATTTTTGTATTTTCATAGCATTTTGATCCTGGTTTGGGGGTTAAATGTTTGTCCATATCTGGGACCCTAACAGGTACTACAACTCTGGGTCAGGGTGGACCTGGGAACAACAGCAATTAAGAGGTGGTTCCATGCTCCTTACAACCTATCAATCAGAGACCGGACGCAGTTTATCATCATACCCAGGACCGAAATAATAGTGAATTTTTTTTGTTGTTTATTAAAGTTTCTGTTTCTTTTAATCCAATTCAACTTAAAATTCGTTTCGTTTTTCAATGATTGCAGCCGACATTTTTCTCATCATTTTCATCCATCTTTGTCCGGTTAATGTTTCTGATGTTATGGGAGTTAGAAAAACAAATCATTAAATGGTAGCCATAACAACACACCACAACCTGCCTTAGGGTTTCCCGCCGAATTGGTAGGTAGTGTGACCAAAGCAGTAATCGAAATATAATAATAATAATAATAATAATAATAATAATAAAAAGAAGAAGAAGAAGAAGAAGAAGAAGAAGAAATCCTTAAATGAACAATAGTGAATTTCTTTTGTTTTTTTTAAGTTTCTGTTTGTTGTTTTTTGTTTTCTTTCTGTTATTTTTTCAACACTCATATAATCCATTTCATCTTAAAATTTAATTTTGCATCAATTTCGCTATTTTGTCAAGCACTTTAAGAAAATTTGTGATTTTGAAGTGGAAGCCTTAGAATGTGACAGAAAGACTGTAGTAATTTCAGTTGTTGATGGCGTCCTCGGATTGACTGGAAAAGATCTCGATAGACTAACTAAAAAGTATCTGATAGTCCATGCCTTATAAAACAAAACTGTTCTCGCAACTACAGCACAAACCTCATTTGTGGTTTTATTAATGTCAAATGCGAACGATCTTTGACGGATTTATATTCATTTTACGAAAATGTTTAGTGAAAAATGTGACGATGCTATTTCTGACCTTACTTCTCTGGTTGGGACCCAGAAGAAAATGAGTATGCAACAGAAATCAAAGGAAATAATAATAATAATAATAATAATAATAATAATAATAATAATACCTCTGCATGGCCAATATCCAGTACGTGCCAATAAATCCAATGTTGACAAAGTTAATACTCATCGATGGTTACGTGCATCTGGATTAAAGTCTGAAACTGAAGGATTTATACTTGCAGCACAAGACCAAAGTCTTTTCACGAGAAACTTTCAGGCAAATATTATGCATAATAATATGGATCCAAAATGCAGGTTTTGTGATAAACACCAAGAAACAATAGACCACCTAATCTCAGGCTGTTCTGTGCTTGCCCCAAATGAATATAAAAATCGCCACGATAGAGTTGGGCAATATTTACATTGGGCAATGTGCAAACATTATGGAAAAGCTGTAAACAAACACTGGTATGAACATCATCCAGCACCGGTTACAGAAATAGAAGATGTAACCATTCTATGGGATTACACCATCTACACAGACAGAAAAATTGAAGCAAACAGGCCAGACATTATTGTTAAAAACCAGAAGGAGAAAACTTGTCTATTAATTGATATGGCTTGTCCAGCGGATTGTAACATAGCAACCAAGGCATTTGAAAAACTGTCAAAATATAAAGACCTGGAAATTGAAATAGAAAAAATGTGGAAATTGAAAACAAGAGTTGTGCCAGTGATAGTAGGTGCACTTGGAATGATAAAAAATGGAACAAAACAACACATTGAAAGAATCCCTGGAAACCCCAGCTTAAGAGATATACAAAAAATTGTCTTATTAAGTACAGCCCACACACTAAGGAAAACGTTATCTATGTAATGCTGGGGATGATAGGGAAGATAGAAAAACATGAAATGGAGTCATAACAACACGCCACTACCTGCCTTAGGTCTCCCCGCAGACTTGGTTGGTAGTGAGACCAATGCAGAAATCGAAATATGATGAAAAATGACATAATAATAATAAAGCCTTAAATGAATAATAGTGAATTTCTTTTGTTTTTAAAGTTTCTGTTAGTAGTTTTTCTTTTCTTGCTTTTAATCTAATTCAACTTAAAATTCGTTTCGTTTTTCAATGATTGCAGCCGACATTTTTCTCATCATTTTCATCCATCTTTACCCGGTTAATGTTTCTGATGTTATGGGAGTTAGAAAAACAAATCATTAAATGGTAGCCATAACAACACACCACTACCTGCCTTAGTTCTTCCCTTAGAATTGTTAGGTAGTGTGACCAAGTCAGTAATCGAAATATAATAATAATAATAATAATAATAATAATAATAATAATAATAATGATAACGATTGGCACGCTATCGTTTACTCTTTAAACTACAAAAAGGTAGCACTGGTATAAAATAATATCTTTCATGTATAAGAACCTTGCAAAGGCAATAGAAAATTCTTAAACAAATTCTTAAAAATTCAGTGGACAATTTTGTCTTACATTTTATCACTGTCATAAGTGCCTCGACTGCTTTAATCTTCTGTGGGACCTAAGGGTAAAATAACCAGACAGGCTCCCCTAGGTTGTCGTTGGCTCTCAGGAGTGTCAGCATAGTCACTTCCTTTTACTCTTACATGCTCTTGCGTTACCGTCTCCGCCTTTAACACCGCGTTGCATGATGGCCTTGCAGAGGCTCTTATGTCATGTGACGTGGCCAAACCATGCTATCTTCTGATGCTTACTAGTGGCAAGGAGAGATTCATGTCAGCCCATGAGATCTTCGGAACTGGCTACTTGCATAGTCATTGGTTTTGTAGATGTACAGGAGCTTTATTAAACATTTGTTTTCGAACGGATGGATTCTTTTCTCCTGTCTCAACCAGTTTTTCAACCGTAGAGGAGGACGGATACGTTAAGCGATTTTTAGAGCTTTAAACTTGATATGAAAGCTGAGGTTGCTCTTTCATATCTTTCCCTGTCTGTCCATCGCTGCTTCTGTTACGATCCGTATGCGGATTTCTGTGTTGCAATTGCGATGTCTTGACAAGTTCGCTCCGACGTACTGGAAGTTAGACATTTCCTTCAGCGGTTCGCTGTCCATGTATTATTGTTGCTTCTACTTTAACTTGAACAGCAGAATTACAGCGAAAAATCCAAGCGTAAGAAAGAAGATGCTTCAGACCCATCATCGGTATTTCAGGTGTCATCCGACATTATTAATTTTTTTTAACTGCTTATCAACATTTTACAGTTAAATTAAAGCCAGAAAATATTTAGCTTATATGAATTGTCGACGATGTCCACCATAGTTTATGAATATAGAGTACAGCGCAGTACGTAATCTGTTCAATGAAACAACGTCAAAGATTAACACTTATGTGTTAGACACTCTACTGAATATGACTATATCGCCAATACTTGGGAAAATATGGTCGCCTTTATACATGTCGCATTGAATATTTTGAGCTTTCTGATTGGTTAACACTTTTATTAGTGAACTGTTAAATGAGGCAGCTCATGGCCGGCTCAGTAGTATACAAGGGTACCCAAAAACTTCAACAAGAATATGTTGTAACTACAAAACTATCTCCTATTGAGACGGCATCAGTAATTATAAAATCTCAGATAACAAACTGGTCGAATAGAAAACCTCATAACCTCATCAAAAAAGTAGATTTGAAATGGTATGAACAAAAAAACAAACACATTTTCTATTAGCCGAGGATTCTTCTTTTTCTTCACCGGCTCCTTCTTCTTTATCTTCAACTCTTTTTCTCCTTCTTCTCCTTGTTCCTCTTCTGCTTCTCCTCCTACTTTACCTCCTTTTTCTTCTTTTTTCTTTTGGTCCTCCTCTATGTTTTACTTTTTCTTTTTCTTCTTCACCTGATTCCTCTTCTTTTTTCTTCTTCTGCTTCTTCTTCTTCTTCTTCTTCTTCTTCTTCTTCTTCTTTTGCTCCTTCTCCGTCTTTTAATTCTTCTTTTTTCTTCTTCTTTATTTTTTACTTCTTCTTCTTCTCTTTTTCTTTTTCTTCTTTTGCTCTTTCTACATCTTTTAATTCTTCTTCTTCTTCACTTGCTTCTTCATCTACTTATCCTTTTTCTTCTTCTGCTTCTTCTCCGTCTTTTAATTTTTTTCTTCATCTGCTTTTTCTTCTTTCTTCTTTTGCTCCTTCTCCATCATTTACTTCTTCTTCTTCTTCTTCTTCTGCTTTTTTTCTTCTTCTGTTCCTTCTTCCTCTTCTACTTCTTCTTCTTCTTCTTCTGTTTCTTCTTTTACTTCTGCTTATTCTCCATTTTCTTTTTCTTCTTCTGCGCATACTTCTTCTTCTTTTCCTTCTTCTTCTTCCTGTGCTCGTTCGCTTTTTCTGCTTATTCTGCTCTTTTTTGTCTTTCTTCTCCTTCTTCTGCTCCTCTCCCTTTTCTCTTCTTCTTTCTTCTTCTTCTTCTTTCTTCTTTCTTCTTCTTCTTCTTCTTTCTTCTTCTTCTTCTTCTTCTTTCTTCTTCTTCTTCTTCTTCTTCTTCTTCTTTCTTCTTCTTCTTCTTCTTTCTTCTTCTTCTTTTTCTTCTTCTTCTTCTTTCTTCTTCTTCTTTTTCTTCTTCTCCTTCTTCTTCTACTTCTTCTCCATCTTTTTCTATTTTTCCTTCGCTCCTTTTTCTCCATTTTCTACACCTTCCTATATGCCTTATGCTTTCAGGACGTTGGTGATCATGCCCCCCCCAACCTTCTGCCCTTAGTCGCCCTTAGCAAGTTGTGCCTTTTTACGACCTCTCCTCAACCGAACGGATAGATACAAACGATAACAATTATTGTTATTCGTAGCCATTAAAAAAAAATAATAAAAAACAAATATTATCAGAGTTATTAATTTCTGTGTCGAAACATCAATAAATATATTTATCGTTCTTCGACTGACTTGAAAGAAACCGAACAGGTAGTGAAGAGGGGGGAAAAAGACATGACCCAAGTCACCTCGTTCACTTAATACTTGTGCGCACACAAAACCGATCAACCCACGCTCAATTAAGCACAGACAGAATATTTCGAAAGGGACTCGTGGTTGCTTCGCAATAATGATGTTTACAAAAGATAGACAGACTTAATGAACTGTTTATGTCTTCTGAATTTAGTTCTCTTTTATTGTTAATATTATTATTGTTATTATTTTTACTATTATTATTATTATTATTGTTAGTAATATTTTTTTTACTTTTATTTTGTTATTATTTATATTACTATTATTATCATTATTATTTTTATTATTATTATTATTACGTCATTTTTATGATAATGCGATTTCTACTATGGTAGCACTACCTACCAAGTCTTCGGAATGACCTAAGGCGGGTCGTGGTGTGTTGTTATGGCTTCATTTCATATTTTTTCTTTCTCCCTTAACATTCCTAGTATCATATAGACAAAGCTCATCTTAGTGTGTGGGATGTACTTAACAAGACATTTTTTTGAATATTTTAATTGGAGTAGATAGATCTATCTATCGTCCGGTTCACACTTCACCCACGTCTATTGAACAGGTTAAGAGGCTCATCCCTTGTTCCCTGTTTAGGATGCGGTTTCCGGCTTTCTCTTTTCCAATCTTTTCACTCTTTTCTTTTTTACTTTTTTTTTTCAATTCGAGTAGATAGACTAAACTATCGCCCGTTTCACACTCCACCCTCGTCTATTGAACAGGTGAAGAGGCTCATCCCTTGTTCCCTGTTTAGGACGTGGTTTCCGGCTTTCTCTTTTCCAATCTTTTCACTATTACGTAGCCCCCTGCACATCAGTAGCGTTACCGCCTTGCTCGTGGTGATACGATTAAAAAAAATATATATTAAATTGGGGTTTCCAGGGATTCTTTCAATCTGTTGTTCTGTTCCCTTTTTTATTATTCCAAGTGCTCCTACTATCACTGGTACTATTCTTGTTTCCAATTTACACATTGTTTTCTATTTCAATTTCCAGGTCTTTATACTTTATAGTATTGTTACTATTATTATTATTACTATGTTTTATTATTACTATTATTGTTGAAATTTGTTGGTGTGACAGATGGCTTTGTAAGATTCTAAAGCCTTATTAATATTCGAGGTAATTTTAGCAAGGTCAACTTGGGTGTCGTCGTGAAAATAAATTTCTGTTGTATATTCTGTCGAAAGCGACGAAGATAAACCACGACGGGGAATAAACTTCTGTCAATTTGGCAAGAATCTGCTCGAACAGAATTTCGATTATCTGTTCACAAGATAAATCGACGAAATAAACTGAATTACTACTCTCCCAAAAATACTGAGAACTGAAAGAGAATGGCCCAAATCCACAGAAAACGACGGTCTTTTAGAATGATCTGTTATTAACCGTCGTACAAATGGTAACAAAGATGAGGACAATATTCCAAATAATGTAAATACTACCTTATCTCAAAAATATAAGCAAATAGAATGAACTGTTATTAAACACATATTATTTAATTTTTTTCACAACTGATAAAGTCAGCGAATATTTCATTGTTAAAATGACGAACTGCAACACTTCAGAAATAGAAATATTCCATATTTTTATTTGTTTTTCGGTGACTTGGTCGTGGAGTGAGATTGGTCTGGTCGGAGCACGCAATCTTACGAGGCAGCAAGCCAGCCAGCCAGCCAGCCAGCCGGCTGCCCACTTCTGTCTTCTCAACTCGACTGCTAAAACTCAATTCCCTCTGTGACAGCTGACGTCACTTATAATAAGTTGTTAATTTTTTTCTGTTAACCATAGATTAAATCTATAAGGAGTGTTTTTACTAACCCTAATTTAAGGTATCAGACAACCCTCTCCCAAAAATACTAAGACTTGAAAAAGAAATGACCTAAATCCACAGAAAACGACGGTCTTTTATGATGTATTATTAAACGTCGTACAAATGACGACAAAGATGAGGACAATAGTCCGAATAATGTAAATACTGTAAATACAACCTCATCTCAGAAATATAGACAAATAGAATAATCTGTTATTAAACGTCGCATAAATGGCAACATAGATGAGGGCAATAGTCCGAATAATGTAAATACTGTAAATACTATGATCTCATCTCAGAAATATAGACAAATAGAATGAACTATTATTAAACGTCGTACAAATGGCAACAAAGATGAGGACAATAGTCCGAATAATGTAAATAGTGTAAATACTACCTCATCTCAGAAATATAAACAAATAGAATGATCTGTTATTAAACGTCGTACAAATGACAACAAAGATGAGGACAATAGTCCAAATAATGTAAATACTGTAAATACTACCTCATCTCAGAAATATAGACAAATAGAATGATCTGTTATTAAACGTCGTACAAATGGCAACAAAGATGAGGTCAACAGTCCAAATAATGTAAATACTGTAAATACTACCTCATCTCAGAAATATAGACAAATAGAATGATTCATTATTAAACGTCGTACAAATAGCAACAAAGATGAGGACAATAGTCCGAATAATGTAAATACTGTAAATACTACTTCATCTCAGAAATATAGACAAATATCTAAATATGGCTGCTTACCAAAACACAGCCACATTTCTTTTATGCAAAGCTGGTCTTGTGTTCTTAATTTTTCAAAAATAATATTTATTTTAATTTAAATACGTTCTTGTTTTTGTATTCTGGATCTGGGAAACAAATGTCTTAATAAATTTTTGCATGTCAGCCGGCGTTTGCATTCCTGCTTTTTCAAAACAATACTCATTCGATGAAAACAAACTTTACACTGGTCAGCTTGCATTCCTCCTTCAAACAACATTTGTTTAATGTAAATAAACTTTTGAGCGAAAGTATATTCTGTTGTTTTAGAGTATATAACATTCCTTCTATACCATTTTTAAAATGCTTCCTACAAAAATTTTAGGTGAACCTCCTCCTCGACCATCTCTCTACCCCACAACCACGGAAAATGTACAAAGTGTTTACATATAATAACATAAAAAATGAATCCATGATACAGAGCAGCATATGAAAAAGTACTAGAAAAATTATCAATATCAACGGTGACACACTTATTCACATTGTGCGCATGTAGCTTTCTTGTTAATTCTAAGCAAGAGACATCCTTTTCCAATGTAAACTTTAAGTTAGCCTCTTAAATATAATAATGAATCAGCCAGAATGTGATTTGTATAAAATATGTTTACTTTTTCTTCTTTCTCCTTTTTCTTCTTTCTCCTTTTTTTTCTCATTAATTTCCACTGAGTATGTCGACGTCTACACGCGTGATTCTTCTTCTTCTTCTTCTTCTTCTTCTTCTTCTTCTTCTTCTTCTTCTTCTTCTTCTTCTATGTGCCCTCATCTTTCAGGACGTAAGCGGTCATGGCCTTCCACGTCTCCCTATCCTCAGGGGCTCTTAGCACGCTTTCTCCTGTTACACCATGCAATCCTCATTCCGTCATCCACCTGATTAGGTCCTTCAAATATGTTATTCTCTGCTTTCCCCTGTCTCTTTTTCCCTCTATCTGGCCTGTTAGTATCAAGTTCTCTAAACCCTCCTCTCTCATTGCATGTCCCAGGAACTTCAGCTGTTTCTTGCTGATGCTCAGTATTAATTTCCTTTTTGTTTCCATCATTTCCAAGACCTCATCATTGCTCACATGCTCGATCCATGATATTCGCAGCATCCTTCTGTAGAACCACATTTCAGTTGCTTCAAGTTTTTCCTTTTGCATGGTCACCAGCAAAAAGGGCAACCCAAAATGCCAAATACAGGTCGGGGATACTAAAATCAGTCAGGTACAAAAATTTAAATACCTGGGAAGTGTTCTAACAGAAGACGGAAAGTGCGACGCAGAGATTCGAAGGCGAATTGGCATGGCGAAGGAAGCATATATGGCAGTGAAAGCCGAACAGTCTCCTCAAAGATGAAGGAGAGACTCGAAGAAATAAAAAAGTGGTTATGCAGAAAGATGCTGAGGATACCATTTATTTTATTCTTTTGCATGTTACTGCCTTCTTCAGTATTTACTTTTTTATTTTTTTATTTTTGTTCATCTGCAATAACGTATTCTTTAATGTATTTTTCCTTTGTCGTCTGCTTTAGATAGTTTTTGTTTTCTTCAATGTCTTGTGTTTTCTAATATCTGCTTTTTCTTCTTTTCCTCCTCATCATTAAATGTCTACTGTACTATTTTTTCTTTTTCTTCCTTTTATTTAATGTATATTTTGTTTTTTATTTTTATCCTTTTTTTTCCATGAGTATACTTTTTCAATTTCTTCTTCATTTTTCCTCTTCTTATTCAATATTTTCTTTTTCTTCTTTGTCTTCTTCTGTCATTTTTTAATGTCTTATTCTCGTCTTCCTCCTCTCATTCAATGCTTATGTTTTTTATTAATATTTTCCTTCTTCTTTTTCAACATTTTCTTGTCATTTTCCTTCTTTTATTCAGTATTTATTTTATTTTCTCGTTATTCTTCATCATGACTCTTCTTTTTCAATGCCTTCTTCTTTTTTTATTCAATGTTTATTTCTTCTTTTTCTTCTTCTTCTTCTTGTTCTTCTTCTTTAATGCTTTCTTCTCATCTCATTCAATTTCTTTTATCTTCTTCATGAGTCTTTTTTCAATGTCTTCTTCCATGATAGCCTCGTTTACTTCTTTACCTTTCTTCTTCAATGTCTTTTATTTTTCAGTATTTCCTTCATCGACGTTTTCCTACGTCTTTCCTTCATCGACGTTTTCCTACGTCTTTTCTTCTTCGACTGTGAATTTTTCATTAAATTAATTTTCTTTTACGATGTCTTCTTTCAATTCTTTCTCTTTAAAATATGTTTCTTTTTCTCTTTCAATTTCGTCTTCAATTTCTTCATTTTCTGAATATTTCAATAGAAAAAAAAAAGAGAAAAATTCCCATCGGTCTTATTTAACTCAACAACGATACCTTTCGAGTACAGAGCAGACATAAAATAAAAAAAAAACAACAACAACAACAACAAAAAAACAAAACAATAAAAGCGTTCGTCAAGCAAAATCAAAATGGAAAACCGATTCTCTTGGACATTATTCGTTATCACCGGTGATTAAATACAACTGAAAAATACTTGACCAACAAGAAATATACCCCGTGAACTTTCTCAAGATCGTCGACCGAGAAATAAGCGAACCAGATATGCTTTATATTTTTTTTAAAATCCGATTCCAGTGCATTTAATTGCATTTAAGAAGTATTACGGTACTAATTCCCAACATCCAGTCGGAAGAATATTGAAGCTTTTTGCAGAGGAAATATTAGACTGACATGCTTGGGAAGAACTGAAAGAATATAGTAAAACCTATCTATGCTTGGCATTATCTAAGTCTCTTTATGTAACTATATAGTTATATATCAATTGTACATTGCGACACGGAAATTTCTATGTTTCGAGATAGATTCTCATCATCATGCAATGCTTGATGTTGGTTGTGCAGATGATTTACATTTAAATAACAAACATTTTTGGTTTGCTGTGTATGTATGTGCGAAGATATAAAATTTGCATGTGTGTTTTTTTAACTAATCAGAACGAAGATTCATTTTTGGATTTAGCCCTAAAGAATACATACGAACCAACATTTTCTCTCCTTTTTCCTTTTTCCCCTCCCTCATCCTACTCTTCTATCTTCTTCCTTCCTCTTCTTAACGGTCAAGATGTCAACCTGCCTTTAATCTAATCTTATCATTTTCCCATTTTTCCTCTCCTTTTTTTTTTTAGTTGTATTGTCTTTGATGTGATATGCCCATTTTATTCCCAAGGCTGTCCTTTTCACTTTCTTAACATTTTTGGTCTATCTATTAATTTGCTGTAAAGCTTTTTTATAAAAAAAGAAAAAAAATTATATAAATAATTTTATTTCAATTTACTTTCTTTTGTTAGTTTGTCAGTAATTATTTTCCTTAAGCACTTGTTGGTTATATGCATGTTATTTAATTTAGATTTTACCCATTTTCTAATGTGAACATTTTGCAATGTCTACGTATGACATTTATCTCATTGCGTTTATTTAATAGATTTTTTAATAATAGTTTTTCATATAAACATAATGAACATGGTTAACTATTTATTATTAAATCACTTAAGAATAAAAATCTATTAAATAAAAAAATTATTAAATTTTATATCTTCCCACACAGCAAACCAAGAGTTTTTGTTATTTTTCCCTTTCTTTATCTTACTTTTCTCCTTTCTTCTTTTCCCTCCTAAACGGCCAAGATGTCAACCTACCTTTTAAACTAATCTTATCATTTTCCTTTTTTCTTTTAGTTTTATTGTCTTTGCTGTGATATGCCCATTTAGTGCCAACGCTGTTCTTTTCACTTTCTTATCGTTTTTGATCTCCTAGTTGTAATTTTCTCGAAATCTTTGATTTATAAACATTTTTGTTCTTTCTTTTTTCTGATTTACTTCCTGCTATCCTTATCCAATCTTTCTATTATCTTTTTATTTGCCGTAAAGCTTTCTTTTCATAAAAAATTATATATATATATATATATATATATATAATTTTATGTTTCAAATTACTTTATTTTGATAGATCATCAGTAATTATTTTCCTTAAGCACTTGTTGGTTATATGCATGTTATTTCATTTAGAGTCTTTTTTTTATCCATATTCTAATGTGAAGATTTTGCAATGTCTACTTACGACATTTATCTCATTGCGTTTGTTTAATAGAAATGTCTATGTTTCGAGATAGATTCTTTTCATCAGGCAATCTTTGAGGTTGGTGAGTGGATTCATTTTGGAATTTGGCCCCCAAAGAATACATACTAAGTAAATTTTTTCTCTTTATTCCTCTTTTTTTCTTTGCTTACCTTAATTTTCTCCTTTCGTTTCCCCACCCTTAAAGGTCAAGATGTCAACCTGCTTTTAACCTAATTTTATGATTTTCTTTTTTCCATATTTGATGTTTCTCACCTAGTTTTATTGTCTTTGTTGTGATGTGTCCATTTATTACCAAGGCTGTCCTTTTCACTTTCTTATCATTTTTGTCTCCTCT
Organism: Ascarosepion bandense; assembly: GCA_037127315.1. Taxonomy (NCBI): domain Eukaryota; kingdom Metazoa; phylum Mollusca; class Cephalopoda; order Sepiida; family Sepiidae; genus Ascarosepion; species Ascarosepion bandense. The sequence continues at coordinate 636,469 of JBBBDQ010029369.1, read as the reverse complement.
TGTAGCAAACAGGAGAGGGGTGGAGAAAGAGAGGGATTTATTCTTCTTATCAGTGCTTTTCTAGTTCTAATTTTCTTAAAACCTTTGATTTATAAATAACATTTTTGTTCTTTCTTTTTTCTGATTTTCTTCCTGCTATCCTTATCCAATCTTTCTATTATCTTTATTTGCCGTAAAGCTTTTCTTTTATAAAATTTTTTTACATATATATATTAAAAAAAAATAATGTTCAAACAATTCATTTCATATATATATATATCACCCCGAGCAAGGCGGTAACGCCACTGATGTGCAGGGGGCTACATAGGAGTGAAAAGATTGAAAAAGAGAAAGCCGGAAACCACATCCTAAACAGGGAACAAGGGATGAGCCCGTTCACCTGTTCAATAGACGAGGGTGGAGTGTGAACCGGGCGATAGTTTATATATATATATAATTTGGTTTCAAATTACTTTATTTTGATAGTTCATCATTAATTATTTTCCTTAAGCATTTGTTAGTTATATGCATGTTATTTCATTTAAATTTTACTCATTTTCTAATGTGAACATTTTGCAATGTCTACGTATGACATTTATCTCATTGCGTTTATTTAAAGGATTTTTATTCTTAAGTGATTTAATAATAGTTTTTTCGTATAAACATAATGAACATGGCTCATTTAAGGACTTATATGTTTTAGCTTCTTTTAGAATTTTCCACTTTATTGTGGGTGTTTTTATTTTGTTTCCTTTAGATAAAAATGATATCTAGATAGGGATGTTCTATTTTTGTATTTGTTATTATTAAATGAAGAGGTGTGCTAGTGAATCCGATGTAGAAGAGTCATTTTAGTGCTCCCTATATAAAGTTTTATATCATTTGGGTATTCCTTTGAAGATATTTTGCATTGATAGACAATTGATTTCGTTAGGCATCCGTTTTCTCACGGGCAATCTATAAGGTTTTTACAATTACATTTTTTCTTGTCTAAATTGTTATTTTCTGTTATCCGGTTGTTTGTATTAATTTTGTTAAAATGTTTTAAAATGTTATTATTGTGATTTTTTATGATTTTTTTTTCTAGATTGTTCATACAGATGTAGCTTAATTTAATAGTGTTTTTACTAAAGATGTTATTTAGAGGATTTTTTTCCGGAAAGTGTTTCCTAATCAATGCGAGGAGTTTTTTTTTCCCCCAATTTATTACTAGTCATTTGGTTGAAAGAGGGGTGTATACCAGAAATATTTCTATTCTTATTTTTTCTTCGGGGTTACTTTTCTCCTTTACACATTCTTTGTATCTATCTACCTCACCCTCATATTTTTTATTCTTTTTTCTGATCATATCGCCCCAGCAAGGCAGTCTATTGCCACAGGTGCACGGGGGGTTACATAGGAGGAAAGTTATAAGAAAGAGTGACAGGTTATAGGGGGTGTCAGGAAGTGGATAAAAGAAGGGTAATAATACTGATGAGCGTGGAGTGGATAGACAAAGGAGCATGAGAGAGGATACAGGTTAGTGAGATAGGAGATGACTATTGACTTTACATTTAAATTCTTGGAGATTGTAGCTGTCGGGGAAGAAATAAACGGGAAGGAATTCTACAAGCAGGAAGTGCGAGAAAAGAAGCTGATGAACTAGAATGTTTGTTTATATTTTATTGGTTTCTCAGTAAAAGGGTGGAATCTAGGTGCTAATCTTGAGGCTGGAGCAAATTCATGCATAAGGGCGAACCAGAGAGCTAAGTTCATCGGAGCAAAAGCCGTGAAAGTACCTTTTTTTTTATAATCGTGTCGCCCCAAGCAAGGCATTTTGCTGCCACTGTTGTGCACGGGGTTACACAGGAGGAATGTTATTAGGATGAGAGGTTGTAGAGGGTGTTAGGAAGAGATTTGGAGAAGGAAGAGAATACTGATGAGAGTGGAGTGGACGAAGAAAAAAGCATGAGAGAGAGAGGATATAAGTTAGTGAGACAAGAGATGACTATTGACTTTACATGTATGTTCTTGGAGATTGTAACTGTCGGGAAAGCAAGTATGCGGAAGAGAATTCTACAGGCGGGAAGCGCGAGAAAAGAAGCTACTGGAGTAGAATTTGCGTTGACAATTTATTGGCTTCACAGTAAAAGGGTAGGACCGAGTTTGTAATCTTGTTGCTCGAGGAAATTCGTATATAGTAGGTACCAGTGAGCTAAGTTCATCGGAGCAGAAACCGTGAAGGTATTTGTAGAAGAGACACAGGGAAGCTGCACTGTGTCGGTGAGAAAGCGACTCTATCCGAGCTGCCAAGTCGACATCGACACATTACAGATTCTCCGTTGGATTCGGTCGGAGACACCTAAGTGGATAGCAGGAGCACCGGACCAGATATGGCAGCAATACTCAATGCACGGGCGGACAAAAGCTGAGTATCATCTACCATGTATTCAATTGTGAAAGCAGAATAACATATATCACATTTAGTACTTCAAAGCTCCCACGAAAAGGATGCTACACCACCTCATGTCACAGGAGGTGTGGATTGGTGATCGCCACCGTGGCCAACGCAACCGACGGTCCCTGTGACCGTGCAAGATTTATCCCTAGTCCGGCCTACAGAAAGTAGTTGAAGACAGTGACCAAAAATTGCTAATTTTCTGGCTCGAGGAAATTCATATATAATGGGTACCAGTGAGCTAAGTTCATCGGAGTAGAAACTGTGAAAGTATTTGTAAAAGACACACAGAGAAGCCACACTGCGTCGGTGAGAAAGCGACTGTATCCTTGCTACCATTCGGGATCGATCACATTACAGTTTTTCGGTCGAGAACCCCTAAGTGGCAGCAATACTCAATGCACGGGCGGATGGTAGTGTTTTACGCAGTGTTTTACCTTCAGGGAGAGAACCCTGATCCTTGTTAATGGGCGGGAGGAACGATTGTCTGTGGTGGTTATTAGATAGCAGCTTTGTTTTGGAAGCATTAAAATTTACGAACTTGGAGGTACTTTTCAAGCTAGGCAGCGAGTTTGCCTTTTCAGCCTCGGGAGATTTTTAGTCGAGAGAAGAGTTAAACCGTATTGTCGTCAGCATATATGCCCACTTGGGATCTTATTACATCAGGGAGATCGTTAATATAGATAAGGAAAAGCGTAGGACCTAGAAGAGAGCATTAAGGGATACCCGCATTCATGTGATAGTATTGGGTGGCTTGTCCTTTCAATACTACCCTCATTGTACTGTTTGAAAGGAAAGCGTAGATTAGGTCAAACAATTGTCTAGTTATACCATAGCTCTGCAGCTTGCATAGAAGGGCATCATGTCAAACTTTTTGTAGATGTCAAGGGCAACAGCTCGGGCTTCGCCGTTTTTGTCGAGGGCCTGGTGTATATACTCAGTGATGGTCGTGAGCATATCAGCAGTAAGATATAAGAGACACAGAGAAGCCACATTGCGCCGGTGAGAAAATGACTATATCTTGGCTGTCAGGTCGGGATCGATCACATCACAGATTCTCTGTTGAATTTTGTCAAGGTGGATAGCAGGGGCACCCGACCAGCTATGGCAGTAGTATTTAATACAAGGGCGGATCGTTATCTATCTATCTATCTGGTGCATGGATAAGTCATCGTCTAAATTAAGTGTTGTGGGTCCCGGGAGTGGGAACCGCACAAAATAAAGGATCAACAGAATTTGAGATAGAAAAATAAGTATATTAAAATAAAGTATACGAACTTGAACGCAGGTTAGTAATCCAGGAATACAGTTAGTAAGACGGATATATACAATGTATCTGAAGTGAAGCCGAAGTAGAATTAGTATGTCGATGTCGGAAGCTGTCAGGTGCTGTATAATAATATTCTGGAACTCAGAGCTACTATGAATTTCTGACGCTGTATTCTCTCGTTATCTTTCGGTATTGTTCGGTATCTGTCGTTATATCGCGGATCTGTCGACGTCTTGCTTCCATGTAGGAGTATATGTATACTCTAAATGAGTCTCCTATCCTG
>JBBBDQ010029369.1:560000-627500 GCA_037127315.1 Ascarosepion bandense | reverse complement strand
AGGCTCATCCCTTGTTTCCTGTTTAGGATGCGGTTTCCGGTTTTCTCTTTTCCAATCTTTTCACTCTTTTCCTTATTTTTTTTTCAATTGGAGTAGATAGACTAAACTATCGCCCGGTTCACACTTCACCCACGTCTATTGAACAGGTGTCGAGGCTCATCCCTTGTTTCTGTTTAGGATGCGGTTTCCGGTTTTCTCTTTTCCAATCTTTTCACTCTTTTCCTTATTTTTTTTTCAATTGGAGTAGATAGACTAAACTATCGCCCGGTTCACACTTCACCCACGTCTATTGAACAGGTGTCGAGGCTCATCCCTTGTTTCCTGTTTAGGATGCGGTTTCCGGTTTTCTCTTTTCCAATCTTTTCACTCTTTTCCTTATTTTTTTTTCAATTGGAGTAGATAGACTAAACTATCGCCCGGTTCACACTCCATCCAAGTCTATTGAACAGGTGAAGAGGCTCATCCCTTGTTTCCTGTTTAGGATGCGGTTTCCGGTTTTCTCTTTTCCAATCTATTCACTCTTATGTAGCCCCCTGCACACCAGTGGCCTTACCGCCTTTCTCGGGGTGATATGATTAAAAAAAAAAACACAAAGTAAAATTGCACACTCGCAAAATCATATCCAAACGACTAAAAATATTTTCGAAATACCCAGCCAAGGCAAATTTCACAAGTCAGTGTGAAAAGCAAAATTCTGGATCCTAATTGGATAAGAAATCGAAAATTGGTATATGATGTCAGTCAAACTTTTTTTCACACCTAAAGAAGAAAATGTTCGCTGGAGCCGGTCATATGATTTGTAAGGGCGCGGCACACGTTCATTCTACCTCTTCCTCGTTTTCACCCCATGCCGCCAAAAAAAAACAAAAAAAACAAAAAAAACATCAACAACAACAACAAAAACAACCCGTTGCTCGGGTGTAATGAAAGCTTTAAAACTAATCCATGGTTCTGGAGCTCAGACTCAGCCTAAAGAATATTTGAAAAAATAAAATAATTGCGACAATTTACCAATCACACCTAGTATATATATATATATATATATATGTACTAGCAGTATAGCCCGGTGTTGCCCGGGTGTAATGAAAGCTTTAAAACTAATCTATGATCTATGATTATATATATATATATATTAAAAAAGGATTAATTCAAAGATGTTGAATGGCCATTTCGACATGAAGATCCCCACGGGGGACGACACATCACCTCAGCAACAGAAAAAACCTTTCAGAAACTGGAGAAAAATTAGTCTACTTTTCCTTTTTAAATAGATTGCAAAGAAATTAAAAAATAAATAATAAAATAAAATAAAAATAAAAATAAAAATAAAGGAAAGAAAAAGAAAAAGAAAACGAAAAAGAAAAAGAAAAAGATAGAATAAAATCAAATAAATAAGAAAAGAAAAAAAAAATTGACATCGTCTGGGTTCGCAAAAAAAAGGGAGAATGTAACTAAAATTAACAGACAGCCGTGTTAAATCGACATAAGTTTAAGCAACACGGAAAAAAGGTGGTAAGAGAGATAAAAGAAGGAAGGGAGGGAAAAAGAAAGAAACTAAAGAAAAAAATTTTTTTAAATATTACAGACGCTGGACAAATTCAAAAACCTAATTTCCCCAAAACGTTGAAGTATTAGAAAAAGGCCTTTACTTAAAAAGGCATAATTATTAATAAAAGGGAATAAAAAGATATAGGATTTAAAATAAAATTATTTTTTAAAAAATTAGGTCATTTGAAATTCTGTAATATTTTATTACATGGAGCTCTCTTCCTGTATCATTTTTTAATATTAAAATAAAATTTTTAATATTAATTAGGATCGGTTTTTTGGAATTTACCTTCCTGCTTTTTTCCCTTGGATTGAAGTATCTGAATTAAAATATATATATATATTGTCATCCGCAGACAAATCTGTTTCGCTGTATCACAGCTCATCAGTACGGTTAGACTCCGATTGCTCCCTAACCCAGACTCGAAACCCGACCGAATTGGCGTCAGTCGGCGACTCTACCCCATTATATATATATATATATATATATATATATATATATATATATAAAATCTAAAAGGGTGATCAGATAGGTAAATCCCCCAAAACTATCCTGTTAATATTATTGCATGAATATTAAAATTGATGAAGAGGAAGAGCTTTATGCAAATATTACGTTCTATTTACAGAGCCAACTTCCCGCCTGTGGAACTCACTCCCGTATTCTTGCTTTCCTGACGGCTACGACCTCCAGAAATTTAAAAGCAAAGTTAATACTCACCTACTAACCACTGGACTCTAGCTCTCTCCCCTCCCCTGTATAATCTTCACGTTCTCTCCGCCGATGTATCTGTCATTGCACCTGCTTTCTCAGCTTTCTATTGTTCCTTTCTAACTAGCTTGTACTCCTCACTCTTTTCTAATTAATCTTTCTACATTTATGTAACCCCCTGCACATCAGTGGCGTTTCTGCCTTGCTCGGGGTGAAATGATTAAAAAAAATAAAAATAAAAATAAAAAATAAAAAATAAAGCAAAAATATCGATATTTAAATCCGCTGATGACACAACCATCCACACCTGCCTCGATAGTAAAACTTATCAGTCCGACAAGGTCAAAACGGCAGCTGATGTTCAAAGCAACCTCAAGACCATCGGTAACCTGAGCAAAAGATGGCTTGTAACTTTTGATGTCACCAAGATTTAACTACTCGCCATTAATCATTTGAAAGACCCCTCTCTCCCGTTCCATCAGCATGCTAACCCCCCCACCCCTACCCCAGGTGAGTGACACGTTGCAGCTGCTACTGCTAACGTTCTCAGCTTGACATAAAGTGAGGGACTACATTCTTAGGTCAACTGCTAAGAAAATCGGTTCACTATGTTGGGCAATATAATTTTTCTCTCCGCGATATATTTTACACAATTAAGAGTTTCCCATTCAGTTAAGCTTATCTAAACTTATTTATAAATGGAACTTTAGCTGTGTGTCTGTGTGTGTCTGTGTATGTCCGTTACCTATAGACTCCGAAACGGCTGTACCGATTTTCTTGAACATTTACGCAGTTGTACTATAAGCGCCTGCGAGTGTTCTTAGCTAGATTTTGTATCGAGGTACCCCCAATAAATATCGAAAATCGATAATCGAAAAAATCAGGTTATAGAAGGAGTGACCCGATTTTAATCAAATTTGATACACTCGTAGACAAAGACATAAGAAACGATATTCAGAAGTTTTAAGGAAGCAGTTCTTTAAATGAAGCAGAAAATCGATCATCGCTCATTCAGTAAAAATTAATTTGAGCACTCTGGCTATTGGGCGCGTAATATGATATGCGCTAAAAAGACTGCCTTTTTCCACCGAACGTCCCGTGGCCCAGCAAAGTCAGGGATCAGTTTATGTATTGATTATAATACAGAATCGATCGCCCGACTTTATATTATCTATATCTATATATTATTTTACCCTCCTACTTTCAGTCTAATCAAATAGAGACATTCTATATTGTTATCTATATCTATAAAATGAACGACGTTGTGTAAGTAATTTCTATGTAAATTCATCAGATGTTTTTTATTCTTATTATTCCTTAAACTACCGGGCTAAACTGCTAGTTGCCACATATAATTCGGTGTACTCGCAAATTTAAAAAAGAAGCCCGAAGGGAGTTCATCAAACGATAAGTGCAATAGAGGAAACTGTTAGCATAGAACTTACGGTCACTTCTAGCCACCTCAACTTTAAGGGTTCCGTTTAGCATTGAAATCATCCTTAAAAATTTAAGTTTTGGAATTTACAATAAACTGAGGTATCAAAAACAGATAACGAGATCTCATTAGTTAATGGTGTAAACATGGTGGCCGTGAGTATTCGTCCTTGAATTATGCGACGAGAGACAAATGGGTAAAAAGGTGTTTTGGTAGGGTCGTAAGATACTTAAGTTGTCTTTTTAATTAAAAGTTTGAGGATTATTTCTCGATACAGCCATAAAGCTAATCCAAATGACGTAGCCATGCTTAAAAACTGATTATTAATATAACCTGACAGATTTTTTTTTAATCAAATCACCCCAAGCAAGATTGGAAAAGAGAAAACCGGAAACCACATCTTAAACAGGGAACAAGGGATGAGCCTTTACACCTGTTCAATAGACGTGGATGGACTGTGAACCGGGCGATAGTTTAGTCTATCTACTCCAACTGAGAAAAAAAAAGAGTAAAAGAATGGAAAAGAGTAAAAGATTGGAAAGAGAAAACCGGAAACCACATCCTAAACAGGGAACAAGGGATGAGTCTCTACACCTGTTTAATAGACGTGGATGGAGTGTGAACCGGGCGATAGTTTAGTCTATCTACTCCAATTGAGAAAAAAAAGTAAAAGAATGGAAAAGAGTAAAAGATTGGAAAGAGAAAACCGGAAACCACATCCTAAACAGGGAACAAGGGATGAGCCTCTACACCTGTTCAATAGACGTGGGTGGAGTGTGAACCGGGCGATAGTTTAGTCTATCTACTCCAACTGAGAAAAAAAAAGAGTAAAAGAATGGAAAAGAGTAAAAGATTAGAAAGAGAAAACCGGAAACAACCTCGTAAACAGGAAACAAGGGATGAGCCTCTTCACCTGTTCAATAGACGTGGGTGGAGTGTGAACCGGGCGATAGTTTAGTCTATCTACTCCAATTGATATATTTCTGTTTTTTTTGTTAATCATATCACCCCAAGTTAGGCAATAAAGACAGAAAAAAATTAGGGGGTTACTCGTGTGACGGAATATAAGGAAAAAAGCATTATTAAGGCACGAGAAAAATAAAAGAGGAATGAAGAAGACAGACAATAACGATTAACATTGAATTTCAGTTTTTGAAGATTTAGCTTGAAATCCCTGAGTCGGAAGAGAGCTCCAGAAGAGAGAAGTGCGAGAGAAAATTTTTTATTGTAGAACTTATGGCATCATTTTGCTAATTCAGGCAGATATTGATGAAACCTTGTTGCCAAAAAGAGTCACTTAGTTCCGTGCTATATATGAAACACGCCGAGCTTAGAACGTTTTTAGCAACATATGGTTAGGTGTACCCGCTAATTACCTTGAGCTCCTTGATAAGATCCAAAGAAAAATCAGCAATATTGTTGGTTCTGATCTGGTAGTTCGGCTTCAGTCACTTTTCCACCGCGGTAAGGTTGCCTTTCCCAGCCATTTTCCATAAATACTTTCATGGTAATTGTTCGGATAAGCATTTCGCTATATTGCCTAGACTTTATGAGTTTAGGCGCAATAGCAAAGGCAACCTACTGCGGAATAACCTTCTGCTAAGTCAGTCATGTTTCTTTCGAGACATGATCGCCCATGCGTGTATCACGTATGGCACTTTACTGATTTACTAGACTGGAGTCGAGATCTCATCAATTTACAGTTGAGCTGGCTAATGCAGCTGTAAGTTCTAAGCTAACAATGTCTTCACCTATACTTCTTGACCGTGGAACTCCCTTCCAGCTCCATGCTTTCCAGCCAATTTTTATAAAAAATTTAAATGCAGCGTTAATTGGTCTTCGTAACTACTCTTTTTTTCATTTTGCTCAATATTAATGTATCAATTCCTAATTTTTATTTTAATCATATCACCCCGAGCAAGGCGGTAACGCCACTGATGTGCAGGGGGCTACATAAGAGTAAATGGATTAGAGGAGAGTGAGGGGAAGGACGAACCAGTTAGAAAGGAGCAAGAGAAGGATGGGAATACAGGTGTGATGACAGTTGCGAAAGTGGAGAGAAAGGAAAGGATTTACAGGACGGTGTGGAAAGAACTAGGGTCAAGTAACACTCTCATCTACCCAACCCTCATTCTCGGTATCCTCACCCGCCTATCACCCACCCTCTGTTATTTCCTATATTTAATCAGCCTTTCTCCACTCTACGTAGCCCCCTGCACAGTAGTGGCAGTGACATGCCTTGCTCGGGGTGAAACGCTTATAAAAAAAAAAAAAAAAAAAAAAAAAAAAAATTGACATTGCGTTTAAATTCCTGGAGGTTGTAGCTGTCAGGAAAGCAAGAATAAGGAAGCGAGTTTCACAGGCGGGAAGTGCGGGAAAAGAAGCTGCAGGAGTAGAATTGTCGTCTGCATTTGGTTGATCTAACTGTGAATGGGCGAGACCCAGTTGCCAGTCTGGTTGCACTAGTAAACACCTGTTGAGGAGGCATCAGTGACTTAAGCTCATCCGAGCAGAAGCCATGGAAGTATTTATAGAACAGACAAATAATTTCATACTCAGTAATTCCTTGCTTCTTTGTGGCTTTATTGCCTTGCTTGGAGCAATACTGATTAAAAAAAATGTTTTAAAATGGTTGTACGTTTACTATAATTTTGGCTTTTCTCATCTTTTCCGTCATCAAAATAGGTTAACGGATGAAACCGGCATTGAAATCATACTTCTTTCTTTAGAATCCAGTCGCGCGGCTTTAACCCTGAGCAGTTACCCCATTCTCAGGCGTTAAATCTGTGTCAAATAAACTAATTTATAATCTATTCGTGTGGGCGAGGGCAAAGGTGTGGGTAAATGAACGAAAATGGGGAAACAGAATCTGATTACTGGCGATGGAGTGGGAGTAGGATGTTCGGTGATCAGAATTCATTGCTTTCAAAATAGCCGGGCCACTTTTGCTTGCCTTGGGGTCACAGGTCAGAAATTTGGATCATTTCCGGCGTTGGTCCAAGCTAACATTTTCCACATTGGCCAATTAATTACGAGGACGCCATTAATATAATTTGGGCAGAGGGGTTGGTAAGTAAATAAAGCAAGACACATACCGTTGCTATACAAATAACAAAACAGCTCTCCATTTCCACGCACACATACAGTATTTAGCCTTTGTTTGTTCTCTCTCTTTTCTCTTTTCTTCAATATATATATATATATATATAATCCTTAAACTTGTAATTAAAAATATATATATATATATATATAATTAAAAATATTATATATATATATATATATATATATATATATATATATGCGTGTGTGTGTGTGTGTGTGTGTTTGTTGTATCCCGAGAGGAAATAAACAGAGAAAGAATACTGAAAAAAAAAATAACTCTTAACACTGAGTATATATAAGTAGAGATTTATTATACCTCAGTACAATAAACCAAATACAGGTACACCAACGGACAGTTAACAAGAATAGCAATTAAGAAGGCAATGTCTCTGTATAGGACGTATGCGTCCGTCTTGAGAAGAAGTCTTCCGTCTAGTGACGTCTAACTCTCGTCTACGGCCAATGGCTCTCGACGTCTCTCGTATAATGACGAATAATCTCGTATAGTCACGAACACACTCGATTACTCTCGAGCACTCTGTAGTTCGTTCCCGTCCAGGTCTTTTATAACCCGAGCCATACCCATTCCTGGGTAGGATAAGATATTTAGTAGTAAAGCCACTAAGACACAAGAGATTCAGTCAGATAAATGCCATACGTGATACACGCTTTGGGCGATCATGTCTCGAAAAATACATGACTGACTGGGCAGAAGATTATCTCGCAGTAGGTTGCCATTGCTTTCTGCGGTAGACTGGTTGCCAGCCAAGGCAATAGAACCCAATCTGTCCTGTTATTTAACCTGGGGATGAGATTACAGTGTGTGAAATAATAAGAAAATAGAGAAACATTATTACAAAAGCGAGAACAATAAAAGAAGAGGAATTAAGAAGACAGGAGATAACGATGGACATTGGATTTTAATTTCTGAAGGACAAAGTTAGCTGGAAAAAAGAAATCCGAAGAGAGTTCCACAAACGATAAGTGCCATAGAGGAAACTGTCAGAATAGAACTTACGGTTATTTCTAGCCAACTTAACTGTAAAGGTCCATTTTAGCATTAAACTTACATTATAAATTGAACCCTTTCTTAAAAACTTAAGTTTTGGAATTTACAATAAACTAAGGTATCAAAAATATGACGTGATCTCATTAGTAAATGGTGTAAAATTGGTGGCCATAACTATTCGTCCTTGAATTATGCGATGGCAGACAGATGAGCAAAAAGATATTTTGGTAGGGCCCTAATGTAAGTATGTTCTCTTTTTTAATTACAAGTTTAAGGATTATTTCTCGATACAGCCATAAAGCTAACCCAAATGATGTCAGCCAGTTAAGTGCCATACGTGAAACTCGAAAGAGACATGACTGTTTGGGCAGAATATTATCCCGCAGTAGGTTACCATTGCTTTGTGCGACAAACTGGTTGCCAGCCAAGAACCCAATCTGTCCTATTATTTGACTCATAGCTAAAGGGGGACGAGATGTATTGTATTATTAAGCAGTAATTAGTGGGGGATCAGTTTATTACTTCATAACAATGGAAAGCCGATCACCCACTTTATTTCCAGTCGAAGCCTTAATCAGGTCTCCAACTATTATATTCAGTCAGTCAGTTAAGTGACATATGTGAAACACGCTTAAGCCATCATGTCTCGAAAAATACATGACTGACTGGGCAGAAGATTATCCAGCAGTAGGTTGCCATTGCTTTTTGCGGTAGACTGGTTGCCAGCCATGGCTATAGAACCCAATCTGTCCTGTTATTTAACCCATAACTGGAAGGAAGAGACGGATTAATACCTTTCCGAAGGGTATTTGCGCGTAAGTGAGTGAAAATGATGTAGCCAAGCTTAAAAATTGATCAGTAATATTTTATGATAGATTTATTGTATAATTCTATTTTCTTGTTGATCCATTCCCCCTAAACTAGTCAATAAAACCACTAAAGGCAAGGGGTTACTAGTGTGAAGGAATATTAGAAAAAGGAAAAAAGAAACATCATTAATAAGCGAGAAAAATAAAAGAAGAGGAATGAAGAAGACAGACGATAAGATTAACTTTAAATTTCAATTCTTTAAGATTTAGCTAGAAATCGCTGACCCTAAAGAGAACTCTACAAGCGAGAAAAGCGAGAGAAGAAATTTTTGGTGTAGAACTTACGGCTACATCTTGGTAATTCAAGTAAGAATTGATGAGACCTTGTTACCAAAAGAGTCAGTTTCGGCCATTGTCTGTGATGGACGTTACTATAAAGAAGAGTACAAAAATTGTAACGCCACACGAACACACTGGCATGCGTCAAAAAGATATCGCGGATATTGCTGGTACCAGGCTTTTAAATGTCAGTCGCGTCATTAACGCAAAGAAAAGACCTTATCCATCAGTCCAAAATCTAAAGAAAAGTCAGGACGAAAGAGAGAGATAGAGAAAAAAAAACGCCAAAAGACGACGTATACACAATCGAAGTAAGTGTAAAGATCCTAGACATTATTCGTTTAGTTGCAGTTATTTTGCACAACGATGTGTATTCGTGTATATATACATTCAAATAGAAGCCGGGACAATACTTACCCATATACTCAAATATAAAACCGAAAAATGCTTACTCAAAAATTTAAATAGAAATCTGAAAAATGCTTATCGATAGCCTCACAAAGAAACCAGAAAAATGCACGCCTATCGACTAAAAAAGATACATACATATTTATTCATACAGAAATCGAATCATACTCATTCATTGACTCAAATAAAAACCAGGGAAATAATTACCAATAGACACAAATAAAAAAAAAACAGAGACACACTTACAAATAGACTCAAATAAATAACAGAGACACTTACCAATAGACTGAAATAAAAACCAGAGCTATACTTGCCATAGACTCAAGTAAAACCATTGCTATACTTACAAATAGACTCAAATAAAAACCAGAGCCATACTTACCAATAGATTCAAATAGAAAACATGGCAATACTTACCAATAGATTCAACTATAAACTACAGACATAGTTACCAATCTTCTCAAATAAAAACTAGATATATAGTTACCAATAGACTCAAATTAAAAACAGAGTCATACTGACCAATTGACTCAAATAAAACCAGAGACATACTTACCAATAGACTCAGGTAAATACAAAAGGCCTACTTGCCAATAGACTCAAATAAAAAACAGTGACATATTAAACAATAGACCAAAATATAAACAAGAGCTATACTTACCAAGAGACTCAAGTACAGACCAAAGCCATACTTACCAATAAACTCAAATCAAAACCAGAGCAATATATTTAGACTAAAGTAAAAACAAGAGCCATACTTACTAATAGACTCAAATCAAAACCAGAGCCATCATACCAATAGACTAAATTAAAAATCAGAGTCATACTTACCAATAGACTCAAACAAAAAACAGAGCCATACTTGCCAATAGACTCAAGTAAAAATCAGAGCCATACTTACCAATAGACTCAAACAAAAACCAGAGCCATACTTGCGAATAGACTAAAGTAAAAATCAGAGCCATACTTGCCAATAGACTCAAGTAAAAATCAGAGCCATACTTACCAATAAACTCAAGTAAAAACCACAGCCATACTTACCAAAACACTTAAATAAAAACTAAAGCCATACTTACCAACAGACTCAAATAAAAACTAGAACCATATTTACCAATATACTCAAATAAAAACCACAGCCATACTTGCCAAAAGACAGAAATAAAAACCAGAGCCATACACACCAATAGACTAAAATGAACTCAGAGCCATACTTACCAATAGACTCAAATAAAAACCAGGGATATACATGCCAATCAATTCAAATAAAAAAATAGGACAATGCTTACCAATAATGTCAAATAACAACCAGAGCCATTATTACCAACTGACTCAAATAAAACCACAGCCAAACTTACCAATAGACTCATATTAGAAACTAGGTCAATATTTACTAATAGACTCAAATAGAAACCCTACCAATTCTTACCCAAATTCTCAAAGAGAAACCCTAAAAATACTTACAAATACATTCAAATAGAAACCCTTACAATACTTACCCATATACTCAAATATAAACCCTAATCATACTTAGCCATATACTCAAATATAAACCCTAACAATACTTACCCATAGACTCATATAAACCCTAACAATACTTACCGATATACTCAAATATAAACCCTAATCATACTTAGCCATATACTCAAATAGAAACCCTAGCAATACTTACCCTTATACTCAAATATAAACTCTAAACATACTTACCCATAGACTCATATAAACCCTAACAATACTTACCGATACCCATAGACTCATATAAACCCTAACAATACTTACCGATATACTCAAATATAAAACCTAATCATACTTAGCCATATACTCAAATAGAAACCCTAAGAATACTTACCCATATACTCAAATATAAACTCTAGACATACTTACCCATAGACTCATATAAACCCTAACAATACTTACCGATACCCATAGACTCATATAAACCCTAACAATACTTACCAATACCCATAGACTCATATAAACCCTAACAATACTTACCAATACCCATAGACTCATACAAACCCTAACAATACTTACCGATACCCAAAGACTCATATAAACCCTAACAATACTTAGCAATACCCATAGACTCATATAAACCCTAACAATACTTACCAATACCCATAGACTCATATAAACCCTAACAATACTTAGCAATACCCATAGACTCATATAAACCCTACCAATACTTACCAATACCCATAGACTCATATAAACCCTAACAATACTTAGCAATACCCATAGACTCATATAAACCCTAAAAATACTTACCAATACCCATAGACTCGTACAAACCCTAACAATACTTACCAATACCTATAGACTCATATAAACCCTAACAATACTTACCAATACCCATAGACTCATATAAACCCTAACAATACTTACAAATGCCCATAGGCTCATATAAACCCTAACAATACTTAGCAATACCCATAGACTCATATAAACCCTAACAATACTTACCAATACCCATAGACTCATATAAACCCTAACAATACTTACCAATACCCATAGACTCATACAAACCCTAACAATACTTACCAATACCCATAGACTCATATAAACCCTAACAATACTTACCAATACCCATAGACTCATATAAACCCTAACAATACGTACCAATACCCATAGACTCATACAAACCCAACAATGCTTTTACCGATACCCATA
Organism: Ascarosepion bandense; assembly: GCA_037127315.1. NCBI lineage: Eukaryota > Metazoa > Mollusca > Cephalopoda > Sepiida > Sepiidae > Ascarosepion > Ascarosepion bandense. The sequence continues at coordinate 615,471 of JBBBDQ010029369.1, read as the reverse complement.
GACTCATACAAACCCTAACAATACTTACCGATACCCATAGACTCATATAAACTCCTAACAATACTTACCAATACCCATAGACTCATACAAACCCTAACAATATTTACCGATACCCATAGACTCATACAAACCCTAACAATACTTACCAATACCCATAGACTCATATAAACCCTAACAATACTTAGCAATACCCATAGACTCATAAACCCTACCAATACTTACCAATACCCATAGACTCATAAACCCTAACAATACTTAGCAATACCCATAGACTCATATAAACCCTAACAATACTTACCAATACCCATAGACCTGTGCAAACCCTAACAATACTTACCAATACCTATAGACTCATATAAACCCTAACAATACTTACCAATACCCATAGACTCATATAAAACCCTAACAATACTTACAAATGCCCATAGGCTCATATAAACCTCTAACAATACTTAGTACACTCCATAGACTCATATAAACCCTAACAATACTTACCAATACCCATAGACTCATATAAACCCTAACAATACTTACCAATACCCATAGACTCATATAAACCCTAACAATACTTACCAATACCCATAGACTCATATAAACCCTAACAATACTTACCAATACCCATAGACTCATACAAACCCTAACAATGCTTACCGATACCCATAGACTCATACAAACCCTAACAATAATTTACCGATAATTCCATAGACTCATATAAACCCTAACAATACTTACCAATACCCATAGACTCATACAAACCCTAACAATATTTACCGATACCCATAGACTCATACAAACCCTAACAATACTTACCAATACCCATAGACTCATATAAACCCTAACAATACTTACCAATACCCATCGACTCATAAACCCCAACAATAATTTTTTACCAATACCCATAGACTCATATAAACCCTAACAATACTTACCGATACCCATAGACTCATATAAACCCTAACAATACTTACCAATACCCATAGACTCATAAACCCTAACAATACTTACCAATACCCATAGGCTCATATAAACCCTAACAATACTTACCGATACCTATAGACTCATAAACCCAACAATACTTACCGATACCCATAGACTCATATAAACCCTAACAATACTTACCAATACCCATAGGCTCATATAAACCCTAACAATACTTACCAATACCCATAGGCTCATATAAACCTCTAACAATACTTACCAATACCCATAGACTCATATAAACCCTAACAATACTTACCAATACCTATATAGACTCATAAACCCTAACAATACTTACCAATACCCATAGACTCATATAAACCCTAACAATACTTACCAATACCCATAGACTCATATAAACCCTAACAATACTTACCAATACTCCATAGACTCATATAAACCCTAACAATACTTACGGATATACTGAAATAGAAACCCAATAAACATTGCCTCTCAAGGAAACTACTACCTATAGACGCAAAGACAAATACGAAAAGGAGTACATGAAGAATCAAGTCTGAACATAACTAAGTTCATCAAATTGAGAACATTCTGGATTACAGAGTCATTGCGAAAATTAACGATCCGTTAATTAGATACATAGTGTGTGCTTCGCCAACGCAACATTGGGTTTCGAATTCAGAATTGTCCTATTCCTCGATTGGTTACCAAATCCAATGTCCCATACTATTTAATTCATACATTTCACAAGAGTATTTGCTCGCATGCAGACACGACTGGAATTCGAACTTGTCTCTTTGATTTCCATCTTGATCTATTGCGCCAGCTGTACATCCAATCTTTATTTTTAAATCAATATTTACCAACAGATTAATGTCCATGTTTTTACTTAAAATTTCCCACATGAAATAACTCAACGGACGCTTTATTTGTTGCAAATTCCGCCAAGTCAATTATCCTTTCTTTCGTAGACTCTTGATTTTGCCCCAGAGATTAAAAACAAACGCGCAAGATGAAAGATAAATAGAAAAATTATTAATAAAAATGACTCATCTCAGAAAGTCTGACAACATTAGACGATAGACATGCGATGCAACTGTGTTTGTCTTTTCAGCTAATTAGCGTTGTGTTGACATGTCTCAAGCAGTGTTGGGGTTAAATTTAATGTCAGTCATATGATTTGAAGTCGGCTTAGCACCAGCATTGCAATGAGCATTCTTTTCAAGATATGTAAGCTTTAGATCTGAGAAATCGTAGAGCCGAATTAAAATTCCAGTTGAATTCGTTGCAATCGCTTACGCACAAATAACCTGGGGATAGGTATGAATCCATCTCTTCTCCATCCAACTATGGGGTAAATAGCAGGACAGCTTCGGTCTTATAGCTTTGGTTAGCATGAAGTCTACTGTAGAAATAAATGGTAACCCACTTCGTGAAAATCTTCTGCCTCGTCAATCATATTGATTTGTAAAATTCAGGAAGATTTCTCTAGAAACAAAAAGTAGAGTACTGGATTGTTATGTGATATCTCTCTTTCAAAATGGCGGCGAATGCTAGACAATCTCATCAAAGGTGAAGAAAAGGATTGATTTTGAATTTGAGTTTTGCTTAACGGCATATCAACACCTCTGTGGGTTATTAAATGCCAAAAAGGTGGGGTTAAAGTTTTTTTTAATGTTCAGTTATAGTGAGAAGGTTGATTTAGTCAGATTTTAATGAAAATGTTTTGTTTTTATTCTTTTTTTATTTTAGAAAATGCCTTTTAGTTTTGTATTCAAAAACGTTTTGCTGAGAATAAATTTTCATCCTTCAAAAATGTGTTCTGGTAATAATTTTTTTCTTTAAAAATGTATGCTTGGTAATATTATTCCTTCAGAAATGTATATTTTTTTTTATAAAAGTCTAATTTTATGTATATATTTCTATAAAAGTTTAAAATGTTTATACTTTCATAGTATTTTGACCCAAATTTGGGGGTTAACTATTTGCCCATAGCTGGGACCGTAACGGGTGCTACGACTCCTGGTCAGGGAGAACCTGGAAGCAACAGCATTTAAGAGGTGGTTTCATGCACCTCACAACCTCCCAATCAGATCCCTTGCTGCCAGATGCACTTTACAATCATGCCCAGGACCGATGGAAAGGTTTGAAGCAAGAGAAATGTGGTTCTACAGAATAATTCTGAGCATACCACTGTCAGAACATGTAAGCAACTACGAAATTTTGCAGAGGATAAAAACGAAAAGGAAACTGATACTTAATATCAGGAAAAGATACTTAAAATCTCCGGGACATGTAGTGCGGAAGGAGGGCTTAGAGAATCTGATGCTCACGGGACGGATAGAGGGAACGAGAGACAAGGGAAAGCCACGCGTGACATACTTGATTGACTTGAGCAACTAGATGTCGGAGCGGGGTTTGAGCGGGATAATAGAAATGGTGTTAAAAGGTACAAATGACACGGATATGTGGAGGGACATAATTGCCCACTTTCTGAAGAAACGCGGCATATACATAAAGTCTTCAGTCATGGCTCAAAACAGACATGATCGCCTAAGAGTGTACCACGTATGGGACTTAACTAACTTAATCCTTAAATACCTTAACATTTGGGGCTAACGCGTGGATCCTGTTTCAATCACTCACTACGAACATACTTATTCCTCTAGTTCTCTTTCTCACTCTCCCGATCTCGACTGCAGTCACTTCCCCATCGTCGACATGTAGCCTCCCTTTGTCTGCTCTATAAATACTTTCATGGCTTCTGCTCGGACTGCCATTCATAGTCAGGCGCCCCTGCCGTTCTCCTCAGTGATCTCGACAGGCTCCAAAGAAGAGTCTGTAATGTGATAGGTACTGAACTGGCGGCTCGACTGCAGCCACTTCCCCACCGTCGAAATGTGGCCTCCCTTTGTCTGTTCTATAAATACTTTCATGGCTTCTGCTCAGACGAACTTAAGTCACTGATGCCTCCTCAACAGGTGTTTACTCGTGCAACCAGACTGGCAACTGGGTCCCACCTATTCACAGTCAGGTTAGCCAAATGCAGACGACAATTCTACTCCTGCAGTTTCTTCTCTCGCACTTCCCGCCTGTGGAACTCGCTCCCGTATTCTTGCTTTCCTGACGGCGACACCCTCCAGAAATTTAAATGCAAAGTCAATACTCATCTACTAACCACTGGACTCTAGCTCTCTCCCCACCCCCATATAACCTTCCCTTTCTCTCCACCTATGTATCTGTCATCGCACCTACTTTCTCAGCTTTCTATTGTTCCTTTCTAACTAGTTTGTACTCCTCACTCTTTTCTAATTAATCTTTTTACATTTATGTAGCCCCCTGCACATCAGTGGCGTTTCCGCCTTGCTCGGGGTGAAATGATTAAAATATATATATATATATATATATATATATATATATATATTCAGTGGTATCCTCAGAATCACTCTGCTTCAACCCTTTCCTTCAGGCCTGGACATGACTGTAAATTGCATCCGGCGGCAATGCCTCTGATTGGGAGGTTGTGAGGAGCATGGAACCGCCTCTTAAATGCTGTTGTTTCCAGCTTATTCCTAATCAGGAGTGGTAGCATCCATTAGGGCCCCAGCTATGGGCAAATAGTTAACCCCCCAAACTTGGGTCAAAACACTATGAAAGTATAAACATACGCTTTTTTTTAGAAATATATATATAAAATAGATTTTTATATGCATTTTTGAAGGAATATATATTTTGAATATATATATATATGGAAGAATGGTAGAATTTTGAAAAACAGTAGCTACTCTGGCATGTACGCATTGCTCATTCAGTAATGAATTAGACCACTCTGGTTATTGGGCGGGTATAATGATAATATACACGCTAAAAAGGCTGCCTTCTTCTACCGAACGCCCATAGCCCAGAGGTTGAATCGCCGACTGACGCCAATTTGGTTGGGTTTCAATCCTGGATTAAAAGCAATCGGAGTCTAACCTTACTGATGAGCTGTGATACAGAGAAACAGATCTGTCTGCGGATGCCTATATATATATATATATTATAAATTATAGTTTAGAACATGTACAAATTACAATCTATTACAAAGTGTAAATTTAGTTTCGACATTGAATGGACAATATCTCATCAGGTAGTATGTGCTTCCTTATATTGCTAAATTTTGTGTACGAGGTAAAGGGGGTAGATAAAGGGGGTAGATAAAGGGGGTAGATAAAGGGGGTAGATAAAGGGGGTAGATAAAATCAGAAATCAGAATTGGGGATTGTAAAATAAACATTGAACAAAAAGAGGACAGTGGGAGAGAAGGAGAGGGGTGGTTGAGGGAAATGGTGAAAAAGTTCATAGAAAGTCGTCAGGTTTAACAGTGGTGGACTTCCCCACGCGTTTCTCTAAAAACCCTAACGGAAGGGACTCGTTACTCGACCTTTGTTTTACCTCCATCCCAGACTCCTGCACTACCAGGCAACTCTGCCCCCTCGGAAACTCTGACCACGCCGTAGTCTCCGTAAACATATCAATCCGCACTAACTCTACCCAAGAAAACCAGACCAGCAGAATATCATACTGCTACCAAAGAGCCGACTGGGACTCGTTCAGGGACTTCCTCTGCGACGTCCCCTGGAACAACGTCTTTGATCTTCCTGTCGAAGACTGTGCCTCCGAAGTCTCCTCTTGGGTTAAGGCTGGCATCGATGCTTTTATCCCTGCCAGAAAATTCCAACTAAAACCAAATTCGTCCCCCTGGTTCTCACCCGCTTGCTCGGCCGCTATTGCCCACCGGAACCATTTCTTCCGGCTCTATCGAAGCTGGTCGTCGAACCAAAACAGGCGCCTTTTCACCTCAGCACGGAACAAGTGTAAAAAAGTACTGAAGGAAGCCAAGAGGGCGTTTGCTACCAGAATTAGGCAACGCATAGCATCCTCTAAGTTTGGCTCCAAAGATTGCTGGCGTCTCTGCAAAAGCGTGCTCAGCAGGAACAAGACTTCAATACCCCCACTAATCAATGAATTTGAAGTTCTCACCTCCCCAGCCGACAAGGCTGAATGCTTTGCCCGTAGATGCTCAACCAATTCGACACTGGACTCGTTAGGAATACCTACACCAGACTTCTCACCCAGAACTAAGGCTCAACTAAATAACGTCCACATTTCACCCTCGCTGGTCGCCAAGATAATTGCGCAACTTGACCCACACAAAGCGAGCGGCGGTGACGGAATCCCAGTCATAGTACTGAAGAAATGTTCCCCAGAACTCTCCTCTGTCCTCTCTAAACTCTATAACCTCTGCCTATCTGCTTCCTGCTTTCCTGCCTGTTGGAAGTCCTCCTGCGTAGTACCTATATTTAAGAATTCTGGCGAACCCTCAGACCCCGCCAATTACCGTCCTATTAGTCTCCTTCCAATCTTTGGCAAAGTTTTCGAAGCCATTATCAACGCCGAGGTGATTCAGCACCTTATGACCAACGGGCTTCTCTCTGACAAACAGTACGGGTTTCGCTTCACCAGGTCTACTGCTGATATGCTAACGACCATTACCGAGTACATATACCAGGCACTCGACAAGAATGGTGAAGCCCGAACCGTTGCCTTGGATATCTCCAAAGCATTCGACAGGGTCTGGCATGCTGGCCTCTTGTGCAAACTGCGGAGCTATGGGATAACTGGACATCTGTTTGACCTCATCCAGTCCTTCCTCTCTAACCGCATATTGAAGGTGGTATTAAATGGGCATGCCTCCCAAAACTACCAGACGAACGCGGGCGTCCCTCAAGGTTATATCCTAGGTCCCACGCTCTTTCTGATCTACATTAACGATCTCCCCGACACCATTAGATCCCAAGTTGGCATGTATGCCGACGACACAACAATCTACTCCCGCATCGATCAGAAACCAGGTCTGGACGACAAAGTGAACCTCGCTGCCGTACTTGAAAGGGACCTCCAATCCGTAGTGACCTGGGGTAGGAAATGGTTGGTAAATTTCAATGCCTCCAAAACAAAGCTGTTATCAACTAACCACCATAGACAATCGCATCTACCTCCCATTAGCATGGGACAGGCTAGCCTCCCAGAGAGTAAAATACTACGCCTCTTTGGCCTTACATTCTCGGCGGACCTCAAATGGAATGACTATATTGAATCCATTGCCAAATCTGCTGCTATGAAAGTGGGCTCCCTGTGCAGGGCCCGGAAATTTTTCCCACCTGAATCTATTCTGCACATATACAAATCTACCATCCGCCCGTGTATTGAATATTGCTGCCATATCTGGTCGGGTGCCCCTGCTGCTCCCCTTGGGCTTCTTGACAAAATACAAAGGAGGATCTGTAACGTGGTTGATACTGACTTGGCAGACCGGCTGCAGCCGCTCTCACACCGGCGTGATGTGGCTTCCCTGCGCCTCTTCTACAAGTACTTTCATGGCTTCTGCTCCGATGAGCTTAGATCACTGGTGCCGCCTAAGCACGAATTTACACGAGATACTAGAATAGCAACTAGGTCCCACCCTTTTACAGTTAAACAAATAAGATGTAACCGTAAATTCTACTCCAACAGCTTCTTTTCTCGCGCTTCCCGCCTGTGGAACTCCCTTCCACAAGTTTGCTTTCCCGACAGTTACAATCTCCAGGTGTTTAAATGTAGGGTCAATAGATACTTCCTATCACACTAACTCCCATCTATTCTCACAACACTCTCATCTACCCAAATCCTTACACCCTCTGTCATTTCCTATACTTAATCAGCCTTTCTCCACTCTACGTAGCCCCCTGCACAGTAGTGGCAGTGACATGCCTTGCTCGGGGTGAAACGCTTATATAAAAAAAAAAAATATACAGCCTTTGAGGGCGTGACGTGGCTTCCCTGTGCCTCTTCTATAAATACTATCATGGCTTCTGCTCTGATGAACTTAAATCACTGGTGCCCCCTAGGTGTGAGTTTGCACGAGATACTAGATTGGCAACTAGGTCCCACACTTTTACAGTGAAACCGATGAAATGTAACCGCAATTTCTACTCCAACAGCTTCTTTTCTCGCACTTCCCGCCTGTGGAATTTCCTTCCGCATGCTTGCTTCCCCGATGGCTATAACATCCAGGAGTTTAAATGTAAGGTCAATAGACACCTCCTAACACACTAACCCTCTCATTCTCTCCAACTCTCCCCCTATTTACATCCTAACTTGTCTATCGCCCTGTGTAACCCCCTGCGCTATAGTGGCAGTGGAATGCCTTGCTTGGGGTGACATGATTAAAAAAAAACCTAGCGTTTGGGTTTAACAAAGAGGAAGAAGTAAAAAAATGCATAGAGGGTGGGAGGAAGTCAGTGAAGATCGGCGAAAAAGAGAGAGGTGTGAGGGACAGTATAAGCGGTCAAGTAGTAGTTGTTTTTTTTTTAAACACAATGGCCTGGAATTTGGAGTGGATAAACATATCTGTATCAGTGAAGTGTAAGGCTACATATATTTTTGGATTGTAATTTGTACATGTTCTAAACTATAATTTATAATAAATATTCATAGCCCAATTTCTATAGTGATCTCTGTTTTAAATTAATGTTTTGAACGTTGTTAATATTTTCTTCGTTCCTTATTCACTTGGATATATATATATACTAGCAGTATAGCCCTGCGTTGCTCGGGTGCAATGAAAGCTTTAAAACTAATCCATGGTCCTGGAGCTCAGACTCAGCCTAAAGAATATTTGTGTGAAGTTTGGTGAGAATCGGATAAAAATTGTGGATTTGTATAAAGGACATACAGACAAATAAACAGGCACACACACAAACATCTTGTCTTTTATATATATATTTTTTTAAATCATATCACCCCAAGCAAGGCGGTAACGCCACTGATGCGCAGGGGGCTACGTAAGGGTAAAAAGAATGGAAAAGAGAAAGCTGGAAACCACATCCTAAACAGGAAACAAGGGATGAGCCTCTTCACCTGTTCAATAGATGTGGGTGGAGTGTGAACCGGGCGATAGTTTAGTCTATCTACTCCAATTTATATATATATATATATATATATATATATATATATATATTACCGATTTTCTGCACTATTCTAAGAGAAGCAACCTTGAAACTTCGGAATAACGTTTCTTATGTCTTTGTCTATGAGTGTATCAAATTTGATTAAAATCGGGCCACTCCTTCTATAACCCGATTTTTTCGATTATCGATTTTCGATATTTATCGGGGGTACCTCGATACAAAACCTAGCTAAGAACACTCGCAGACGCTTGTAGTATAACTGTGTAAATTTTATAGAAAATCGGTTCAGCCGTTTTGGCGTCTATAGGTAACGGACACACACACACACACACACACACACACACACACACACACACACACACACACAGTTCCATTTATAAATAAGTTTAGATATAACTTGTTTCACTTTTTTAAAGCTTCTTCCAAGATCAAGTTAAACATGAAAAAATTTTCAGAGATCTAATTAAAATTATTATTTTTTTTTTTTTACAAGGAGACAGTATAAAGTTGTTTGGGGGTTAATTCAGGGTACATAGAAGAAGAAGAAGAAGAAGAAGAAGAAGAAGAAGAAGAAGAAGAAGAAGAAGAAGAAGAAGAAAGGCAGTAAAATTCCTCGCAAATACACTTTCTTTGGCACGAAATCTGCAAAACAAACATCCCAATGTATAGGAGCAAGCCCGGAATTGATAGAAATTTAAAATGGCATTAAAATTTTGTTAAATGCTTTTACATTTGTAATAAATTTTGTTGAGTGTTGGTTGGTTGCTTTTGATATAGAGGCACTCAAGTGTCACGTGTAATAAATCAATAAGCGAGTATTTTTTAAATGCAAAGCCTTTGAAAATTTTTGTATGCGTAAATACAGAGAAAATCTTGTCTGCTTACATGTGTGTCTATAAACAGTTTTTCATGCACATGTACACTAATGTTACAGACCAAAAAACACTCACTCATACATTTTACCTTTTAAAATTGTCAATCGTACCAACACACTTGGCACACGTATTATGACGCACACATATATGTAAATCGACAAGAGTTTCTATTCACATATACGCACACAAAATATTTACATTTCTTTTTTTTTTTTTTTTTTTTTTTTGCAAAACAAACATCCCAATGTATAGGAGCAAACCAAAAATTGATAGCAATTTAAAATGGCATTAAAAGTTTGTTAAATGCTTTCACATTTGTAATAAATTTTGTTGAGTGTTGGTTGGTTGCTTTAGATATAGAGGCACTCAAGAATTTTGTTTAATATTATGTTTAGCAAAAAAATAAAGGAAAAATTAATAACTACAATTGTCTTATTATACATGGAGCACTATTTATTATCATTAACATTCAATGGGCGATATTATATATATATTTATATATATATATATATATATAAATTGCAAACATTATGTCTACTTATTTTTACTAAAATTCATTCATACTCACGGGTAATCTTTCGCGTATTATAATTGAAAGATGTCAGAAATGAGCTGTAATGTTGACAAATGTTATTATCATTCATTTCTCAAGGTACCCAAGTAGTTTCAATCTCTTTCCGAGATCATCTTCAGGAGTGTGAGTTATGGTAACAAAAAAATAACCGCAAAACTGTGTTCTTAAAATTACACTAGAAACAAGGAAGAGAGTACTGGATGGCTATATGTTGTCTGGTATTCAATATAGAAGTGAGTGCTAGACAATATCATCAGTGTTTCATCATCAGCTAAAATGTGGTTCTACAGAAGGATGCTGCGAATATCATGGACAGAGCATGAAACAATGGAAACGAAAAGAAAATTAATAGTGAGCATCAGGAAGAAACAGCTGAAGTTCCTGGGACATGCAATGAAGAATGAGGGCTTGGGGAACCTGATACTAACAAGCCAGATAGAGGGAAAAAGAGACAGGGGAAAGCAGCGGATAGCATATTTCAAGGACATAATCAGATGGATGATGGAACGAGGGTTGCATGGTATAGCAGGAGAAGGCGTGCTAAGATCCACTAGTGATAAGGAGACGTAGAAAGCCATGATTGCCTACGTCCTGAAAGGACAGGGCACATACAAGAAGAAGAAGAAGAAGAAGAAGAAGGAGGAGGAGGAGGAGGAGGAAGAAAAAGAAGAAGAAGGAAGGAAAAGGAGAAGAAGAAGAAGGAGGAGGAGGAGGAAGAAGAAGAAGAAGAAGAAGAAGAAGAAAAAGAAGAAGAAGAAGAAGAAGGAAGGAGGAGGAGGAGGAGGAGGAGGAGGAGGAGGAAGGAAGGAAGGAGGAGGAGGAGGAAGAAGAAGGAAGAAGAAGAAGAAGAAGAAGAAGAAGGAGGAGGAGGAGGAGGAAGAAGAAGAAGAAGAAGAAGAAGGAAAAGAAGTAGAAGAAGGAGGAGAGGAAGAAGAAGAAGAAGGAAAAGAAGATGAAGAAGAAGAAGAAGAAGGAGAAGAAGAAGAAGGAGAAGAAGAAGAAGAAGAAGAAGTGCAGTTAAATTTTCTCGCAAATACACTTTCTTTGGCACGAAATCTGACATGTTCAATGCTATGAAGAACAAAGTTTTCACTTTGGCGAAATGACATACATCGAATCTAAAGTTTGCTTATCCTGCTTTATTACAGATGCGTTACCATTTAAAACTACACGTACGCAGTTCTGAGAACGCATTCCAATGGAAAACTGTGAGAACTTATTTAATTATTTAAAACAGATTTGATTATCTGTTTATATATATACTAGCATCATAGCCCGGCGTTGCCCGTGCAACTCAGAACATTTCAGCAGTAGGAGAAGTTGCCAAAGAGAAGAGTAGATGGAAATCATTTATTGAAAGTTGGAAAAGAAATTTAATTTTAGAAGAAAAAGTTACATTAATGCCACATGAATTACAGACAGTTGATTTCCTGCATTAAATATTTAGCGAAAAAAAAGCTTTATTTCTTTATTTTTTTTATTTTCTGAAGTATGAAATATTATATCTGAAAAAAAAAGACTTAAACAATTAAATTAACTATTGGCACTTTTTTTTTACATATTTTGCTTTTGTTTGATATCAAACACGTGTTTTAAAAGATATTTCTTTTGTTTCAAAATTACTGGGGAAAATATTAAGATTTTTTTGTTGGCCAAATGAATTTTGAAAACGTCGGAATAAAAATTAAATATACAGGCTCATTTTTTTTTAATAAAAAATATTTTAGTCGCATTTGACACGTGTGATTTGATTTCTGTAACGTAATTTAGCAACCATCTTAGATCTTGGATGTTTTACGGAGCAAATGTAAACAATTGGCTCCATTGGCCAAAAAGTGCGAAAGGGAAAACTGCCGAACTTAAACTCAAAAAGTATGTGTCGACCTGGCTTCCCTGTAGATTTAGTGTTATTATTGTTATTAATATTAATATTAATATTAATATTGCTTTTTGTATGATATATTAAGTGTCTATAATGGTATTTGTGTCTCTAGAAAGTTTGAATGGCGTAGCTTAAAAAATGTAGGCATGCATAGGGAACAGTCACACACAGACTCACAGATTGCCTTTTATATATATATATATATATATATATATATATATATATATATATATATATATATATCACAGATTGCCTTTTATATATATTTATTACAAATTTTTCCTAGACGAGCTGATCTGCGTCTGCGAAACTCCGAGTCGGCAGATAAGTCATTGAACTTTCTATTGATTGATTTACTATTAATATGATTATATAAGTATCTCGACTTAGAAGAAGAGACACATCAGGTTTTAAGCTCCTTGGCTTTACGCTAGTTAGTCTGGTAGATACGGGCGCTGCTTCCCGCCTGGAAGGTAACTAATCCTCCTCTGAATTCCTGAATGTAAGTCCTGTGCTAGGCAGACGTGGATTATACAAGCTCAGGGAATGAGCAGTTTGTCGCCATTAGGTTTACTTAGGGAAAGAGGATGCACCTTCACAGAAAAAACAAAAAACAAAAAAAAAACAAAAGAACGAAATCTACTAACTTCTTGAACGAAATTCAATGTTAAATGAATTTTTTTAAAAGTTTTTTTTTCTAGAACTTGGGATACTAAATACGGACGAAAAATTCAAAGAAATAAAACGAAACAGATAGTTATAAAGAATTGTTAAACAGATTCGGTTCACCGAGATTTTTGATAAAATAGTTATTTTTCGGATATTCAGGCTGGCAGGTGAAAATAATTAAATAATTATTACGTTTATTGAATAAACGGAACGTCAAATCAAACAGGAATATCCACTAAAAGAATAACTTTTACATTCTTCTGACTGTTATCCTCATCTTTAACCTTTGTCATATCCATGACGTTTCAGACTTCTTCAGGTGATATAAGTTCAATTTTGAACCAAAATCATCATCTGGAGTAGATTGTTCTAATTCCATGTGTTATTTTTATTTTTATTTTTATTTTTTTTAATCATTTCACCCCAAGCAAGGCATTCCACTGCCACTATTGCGCAGGGGGTTATATAGGGCAAGGTGATGAGAAAGAGTGGTTAGATATAGGAAATGTCAGAAGGAGGGTGATAGACGGGTAATGATGTAGATGGGAAGAGTGTTTGAGAGAATGGATGCGAGTTAGTGTGTTAGGAGGTGTCTATTGACCTTATATTTAAACTGCTGGAGATTGTAGCTGTCAGGGAAGCAAGTATGTGGCAGGGAATTCCACAGGCGGGAAGTGCGAGAAAAAGCTGTTGGAGTAGAAATTGCGGTTACATTTTATCGGTTTCACTGTAAAAGGACCTAGTTGTTAATCTAGTATCTTGTGCAAATTCGTACCTAGGGGGCACCAGTTATCTAAGTTCATCGCAGCAGAAGCCATGAAAGTATTTATAGAAGAGTCACAGGGAAGCCACGTCACGCCGGTGAGAGAGTCACTGCAGGCTGTCTGGCTAGTCGGTTTCGATCACATTGCAGATTCTCCGTTGGATTTTGTCAAGGACCCCGAGTTGAATAGCATGGGCACCCGACCAGATGTGGCAGCAGTACTCGATACACGGGCAGACGGTAGATTTATGCCTAAGTTTCAGTTAATTAGATTTAGAAACTCAACTCTCCAAGTTTTTAAACACCATAGAATAACAAATTTACTCAACCAACATTTGTGGTCGGATCGGAATCCCCATGGTACAATTATAGGCTAGACCCCAGCATCAGTTGACAATTAATGTATGCTTGGGCTGAAATTGTACAGTAATGTCAGGTGGGTATCTATGTTCTCCAAACACGTTTTATAGGAGCTGTCTACAGAGATTTTATTTCGAACACACTTCTAAAAGCAAACGGATCTCAACATGTGAAGTCACAAGTTTATTCGCCTGAAGAGTGTCAACTATAGACTCGAAACACGTGTAGCAACACAAATAGCATTATAGACACTTAATATATCATACAAAAAGCAAGTAATATTAATAACAATAACAACACTAAATCTATAAGTTAAAGAAAGCGTTCATGGCTTCTCTCACTTTTTCGTCTATACCAAATTCCCTCGTTGGAAACAACCCCTCTTTCGTACATTAGTCCGGCGGACTGTTGCTTGGGTAATGGTGGCCAATCTATCTATTGGGAATATTGAGCAAGCATTTTCAATTTCTTGTCAAAGGGCCGCCAATTTAGAGTTTTTTCTGAGACACACAACATCTATTAGTTCTTTGAAACCATATATATATATTTCCAGGTGAAGAGGACTCAAGATAAGATCGGGTTAACATCTTGACGGTCAAGGAAGGAAAAGAAACAAGGGGAAAGGCAGGATGAGGGAAAAAAAAAAAGAAAAAAAGAGAAAAAGTTGGTTAGTATGTATTCTTTGGGGCCAAATCCCAAAATGAATCTCAACTCTGATTGGCCAAAAGAAGCACACATGTAAATTTTATATCTTCTCACATACATACACAGAAAACCAAAGTTTTTGTCATTTAAATGTAAATCATCTGCACAACCAACATCAAACATTGCCTGATGATGAGAATCTATCTCGAAACATAGAAGTTTCCGTGTCGCAATGTACAAGTAATTCATAACTGTATAATTATATATATATATATATATATGGAGAGAGAGAGAGAGAGAGAGAGAGAGAGAGAGAGAGAGAGAGAGAGAGGTAATGACGGCCAAAAATGTATACAGATTTCAGAATAAAAGAAACATGTTTAGATGTAATTCTAAATTTATTCAGATAGCACGAGATTAATAAAAGTTACATTTGGACTATAGAATCCCAAGAAATACTCAAAATGGTGTCCTTTAGCTTCCAGACATTTATTAGTATGGCGTATAACTTGGACAATGGTGGCCAAAGTTTCCAATGGAATTGCTACACGTACATGAAGATGTTTTCCAGTTTTGTATGAAAAAAATGTTTTACTGAGAATAACTTTTTCCATCAAAAAATTCAATATGGCCGTATTTTTTTCTTTTTTCTTCCTTCAAAAATGTTTTGTTGGTCATCTTTCTCCTTAGAAAATAAATTGTTGGTCATTTTTTTCCTTCAAAAATGTATATTTTTTTCTATAAATGTATTTTGTGCGAATGGATCTGAGTTTTAGTTCTGAGTTTGATTTTTGTTTAACGGCATATCAACACCTTTGTGGGCTATTTAATGTCAAAAAGGTGGGATTTTAATGGTTCTTTTTCAATGTTCAGTGATAATGTGAAGGTTGATTTAGTCAGATTTTTATGAAAATCTTTCTTTTTATACTTTTTTTTATATTAGATTACTGAAAATGTCTTCCAGTTTTGTATTCAAAAATGTTTTGAATACAAACTAGAAGACAAATAATTTTTCCTTTAAATATGTATTGTTGGTAATTGTTTTAATTCCAGGTAATATGAGATTTATATCGGTAAATGAATGGCGCCAAACCTGTTCAGAAACCAAGCTCTTTGCTGTATAAAACAGCTTTCTGAAATCAATGTTGAAAAAAGCCTTTGATAAATCTTGGTAAGATCATCCTTCTTCTGGCGCTACAGAATCACAAACAAAGAACTGTACCAAATAACAGAAACCACATCACTTGAAGACTCCCAACAGCAGCAACAACTAAAATGGATATTACATGCAACTCAAAGAGAAAATAATAAATCCTGAGTGTCTTGGCAAATATTATCCTTCTTTGAATCTTGTGGACTGGCGCTACATAATCACAAACAAAGAACTGTACCAAATAACAGAAACCACATCAGTTGAGGTCAACCACTAGGAGCTACAGTTAAAATGGATATCATCTATATTCATATATAATTCAAAGAGAAAATGATGGCATAAGATGCAACATTACCAAATAAAAGGTTATGAAAATTTTGGAAGGAAACGCCCATAAATACTTTAAAGACCAATAAAATCTCCTGGATATGAGAGAACTACTCTCCTATTATTTTACAAATTTCAACTGGAAAGTTCTTTCAGTCAAAGAAAGCTAATGTTTACTCGTAAGGACACAGCTCATAAGACCCTTATTATTCATGACAAGTGCTGCAACCTCAGGAAATACTAAAAATTATTCTATCTACTATAACAAAGACCGTTATATATATATATATATATATATATATATATATATAGTTAAATATAAAACTTTAATCCAAAAAGAAAAGCAGAAAGGTAAATCCCAAAGACCCGATCCTAATTAATATTAATATTTTAATATTAAAAACTGATCAAGGTGGAGGGCT
Source organism: Ascarosepion bandense (assembly GCA_037127315.1). NCBI lineage: Eukaryota > Metazoa > Mollusca > Cephalopoda > Sepiida > Sepiidae > Ascarosepion > Ascarosepion bandense. Next base: position 598,871 of record JBBBDQ010029369.1, on the reverse strand, counting down.
TAATGGAATTAATATTTAAATTACAAAATAAAATAAATTCCGATGTTCAAATCAGTTGTATGGGCATTTCTACATGAAATACCTAAGAGAAATTTGATGCTAGCTTACTTCCCTGTCAACCACCCCTTCCCACTTCTTTTACTTCTTTCTTGCTTTTATCTTTCTCCTTCCATTTCTTAGAGCCAGACAAGGCTAAGTTTTCACTTACAACTCTTAACTCAGTTTAAAAGTAAGGTTTTCTAAAAATCTAAAAACAGACATTGATTTCTGTCTACTTTCTTATTAATTCCACTCCTTTAATTTTTCTGTGATATATATATTTATTTTGAACTTCCGCCGGTAAAATATCTTATTTTGAAATAAATAAGCTGCCGATGATGCGTGAAATTTCTCTTAGGCATTTCATGTAGAAATGGCCATACAACTGATTTGACATCGGAATGTATTATATATATATATATATATATAGTCATCCGCAGACAGATCTGTTTCACTGTATCACAGCTCATCAGTACGGTTAGATATCTGAGTACTTTTTACCCAGGATTGAAACCCGACATTCTCTCCTGTTATAGCCCAGCAGCGTCGGTTCAGTTCCTTCTATTTACTCAGTCAGTCAGTCAAGTGCCATACGTGATACCCGCTTGGGCGATCATGTCTCGAAAGAGACATGAATGACTGGGCAGAAAACTATCATGCAGCAGATTGCTATTATTTTCTGCAGTAGACTGGTTGCCAGCCAAGTCTATAGAACCCAATCTGTCCTGTTATTTAACCCATAACTGGAGGGAAGAAACGGATTAATACCTTTCCCAAGGGTATTTGCGCGTAAGTGAATGCAAGGAATACAACTGGAATTTGAACTCGGCTCCTCGATTTCTCTTTCCGAGGCGATATCCACTGCACAACAACGCACATCCAAGTGCCATATGTAACCAATATTTGGTCTCGAAACACACATGACTGACTGGGCAGAAAATTATCCTGCAGTAGGTTGCCATTGGTAGAATGGTTGCCGACCAGGGCTATAAAACTCAATTTGTTCTGTTATTTAACCCATAACTGGAGGAAGAAGAGAGGGAGTAATACATTTCCCAAGGGTATTTGCGCGTAAGTGGAAGCAAGGAATTCAACTGGAATTTGAACTCGGCTCCCCGATTTCTCGTTCCCAGCACATATCCACTGCACTACAACGCATATGCCTCTTTACTACCAATTATTAAACTTTACTACGAGTTATGAAATTTCGCTCTTTAATAGTGCTTTATCATGATCTTTTTTGCAATAATTGTGTCATCGAATAGTGAAGAATATATATATATATATATATATAGTATATATATATATATATATATATAAGTAAGTAGCTAACTTAGCACAAATGGATCATCAGTATTTATTTGCTCTGCTATTGTATTGTATTGAGCGCTTTACGTGTTAGGTTCCTCGTCTCGGGGTTTCTTTTCTTTCGACTTGTACTTTGACTAATGTTCAGGTGCTTAGTACGTTTCTCTTTTTGTTTTCGTTTTTTTCCCTCCGTGCTTATCGTCGGTGGGTTTTTCGAGACGTGTTTAAAGACAAATTTACAGTTATATATATATATATATATATATATATATATATATATATATATATATATATATTATAAGGAAATGAAAGTCATGCATTTACTTTTATAAAGAGTACAAAGTAGAGCTTAAAAAATTTGACTATGACAGGATAAATAAAAATATCATTTGCTATACATCCACTTCAACCAAATGGTTAGCACTAAGTTAGGGCTGAATTTCCTAAATTTATTGAGAAATATTTCCCTAATAATAAAATTTTAAATAAAATTTCTAATGAAAATACCTTTAAATTAGGTTATAGTTGTAAAAATAATCTAGAAAAACTTTATTAAAAGTCATAATAATAAAATCTTAAATCAGCACGCAAGCTAAAGTAACAATAATTATCCAAACACTGAAAATAACAATAATACAAATTTATGTAATTATCAAAATCCTAACAATTGCCCACTGGAAAATTGGTGTCTAACAAAGTCCATTGTTTACTAATGTACGATATTATCAAATGAAAACCCAACTATTAAAAAGATTTAGCTTGATCTACTAAGAACATTTTTTAAGCAGAGGTGGTATTTTCATTTACCTTCCCTCAAAACTAACGCATGCCAAAATCAAACATCTCATTCTGTGTATTTTTGGTAGTTAAAGGATGCAAATAAAACTCCCAAAGTAAAATGGAAAATTCTGGAAAAAAACAAGAATCTGTAACTAATTCTATGACATGTACGCTCTGTACCAAATTACCCAAATGATGAAAATAACAATAATACAAATTTATGTTATTGTCGAAATCCTAAATAATGCCAACAGGAAAATAGGTGTCTAACAAATTCTATTGTATAATAATGGTCAAATAAAAACCCAACTATTAAAAAAGTTTACATTGGATTTACTAAGAACGCTTTTAAGTAGCGTTGGTATTTTCATCTTCTTCTTCTTGTATGTGCCGTGTTCCTTCATAACGTAGGCGATCATGGTTCTCCACGTCTACCTATCCCTTAGTATGTTTGCTCCTGTTACTCCTAGCAACCCCTGTTTTGTCATCCACCTGATCAGGCCCTGCAAATATGTTATCCGCTGCCTTCCTCTGTCTCTCTTTCCTTCTATCTGGCCAGTCAGTATCAAGTTCTCCAGGCTCTCCTTCCTCATTGCGTGTCCCTGGAACTTCAGTTGTCTCTTCCTGATGCTCAGTATTAATTTCCTTTTTGTTGCCATTCATTCCAACATCTCATCGTTGCTTGCATTCTCAGTCCACGATATCCGCATCATCCTTCTGTAGAACCACATTTCCGCTGCTTCCGGTTTTGTCCCCATTTTCGATGATATTGTCTAGCATTCACTGCCGTATTGAAGAACTGCCGTATTGAAGAACTGACATCACATAGCAATTCAACACTCTTTTCTTTATTTCTAGTGAAATTTTCCTGTGTGTTAGTACTTTACTCAGTTTCTGGAAGGCGTCCTGTGCCATGCCAATTCGCCTTCAAATCTCTGTGTCGCACTTTCCATCTCTTGTTAGAACACTTCCTAGATATTTAAATATTTGTACTTGCTTGATTCTAGTACCCCCCACCTGTATTTGGCATTTGGGTCGCACCTTTTGCTGATGTCCATGCATTCAGTTTTCTTAGAGTTTATTTGTAGTCCTTTTTTGTCACTCTCCACCGCTACCTTCTGTAGGGGGTCTTGTAGTTTCCTTTCCGTGTCTGCAATCAGCACTGTATCATCTGCATACCTTATGTTGTTCATGTTGTGGCCTCCAATAACAAATCCTGGCGTGTCATCTAGGGTCCTCAAAATATTCCCGCTGTACAGGTTGAACAAATCCGGTGAAAAGACACATCCTTGTCTTACGCCTCTTTCTATCTTTGTAAATCTACTGAGATCGTTACCTGTCCGTATGCAGGCCGTTTGCTGCCAGTAGAGATTCTTGATTACTCTTATGTCTTTCACGAAAATGTCAAGGCTGCCGAGCATCTCCATCAATTCTTTGTGTCGTATCTTGTCGAATGCCTTCGCATAGTCAATGAAACATAGGTACAAGTCTTTCTTCATTTGTATTGCCCTTTCGGAGAACTTTCTTAAAAAACGACACGTACCGAAACCAAACAACCATTACTGCGCATTTTTGGAAGTTAAAAGATACGAACCAAACCTCCAAAATAAATTGGAAAATTCTCGTTCTATAATATCTGCCCCCTGTGTCTGAATAAAAAAGCTTCAGATTCTAAGGTTTCCTAAAAGTAAAGTACTAGTGAATCATAGAAATGTGTTGACGGCTTTATGCACACATCGAAAATATTTTTATCTAAAATTTAACTATTTACAATTATTCCAATATAGCTTATGTTCCAATATAACTTAAAAATGAAATATTATTTTACTAAAATAAAAGACCCGTACAATACTTTTTTGACTTCATAATTACAATATGTCCTTATCATCATATCCATTGGTGCATAGGGCAGCACCTTTTTGTTGCTGTAACAATCAGTTTTTTACGGGACAAGGTTGTTAACCCTGGACCCAACCCCGGAGGACCGGTGGACCATTCTTGGTCCTTACGTTTACAGCACCTGATATTCCCAAATGGTCAGCCATTCAAGTACTGATCAGGCTCGTTGTTGCTTAACTTCGGTGATCGGTGTATTCAACACGATATACCTTAGTATACCATAATTCTTTAATTCTAATTCTAACCGAAACATTCCAGACCCTTCAACTTATGAGGTGGTATAAAATAAGAAAAAAAAAATAAAAAAATAAATTAAAAAAACTGAAATCTAACTTGCTGTTAAAAATTATTTTCTACAGATTTAAATAATGTATGGTCCCACTATGTATCTTACCCAGACGAAATTAAAAAGTCTTATTTCATGACATCAGGACAATATGTTGTCTTTCGCGATCCAAATCTTCAACTTCATAGTTCATTCTAATTCTCATTTTTTATTGAACAATAGTGACACACCTACACGCATATTATCCAATTAAAACCCCTTCAGCATATTATTCAACTACCACTTCATAATTTTCTAAATGACCATAAATTCATCTTATATTTTCTAAAGATAAGAACACAACTGAGATGCACTCGGCCCGAAGATAAGTACGCAACTGAGAAGCATTCTATCCGAAGATAGGGACATAACTGAGACGCACTCTACCCGAAAATAGTGACGTCACTGAGACGCACTCTGCCCTAAGATAGTGACACAACTGAGAAGCACTCTACACGAAAACAGAGACACAACTGAGAAGCACTCTACTGATAACAGTGACACAACTTAGATGCACTCTACTCGAAAACAGTGTCACACGTGAGACGCACTCTACCCGAAAACAGTAACACAACCGGGACGCATCCTGCCCAAAGATAGGGACGCAACTGAGATGCACTCTACCTCAAAACAGTGACACAACGTAGATGCACTCTACCCGAAAACAGTGACACAACTAAAACGCACTCTACCCGAAAACAGGGACGCAACTGAGACCTAATTTTTTCGAAGATAGGGATGCAACTGAGACGCACTGTACCCGAAAACAGTGACGCAACTGAGACGACCTCTACCCGAAAACAGTGACGTCACTGATACACACTGTGACCGAAGATAATGACACAACTGAGAAGCACTCTACCCGAAAACAGTGATAAAACTGAGACACTCTCTACCCGAAAACAGAGACCCAACTGAGACGACCTCTACCCGAAAACAGTGACGTCACTGATACACACTGTGCCCGAAGATAATGACACAACTGAGACGCACTCTACCCGAAAACAGTGATAAAACTGAGACACTCTCTACCCGATAACAGTGACGCAACTGAGACGACCTCTACCCGAAAACAGTGACGTCACTGATACACACTGTGCCCGAAGATAATGACACAACTGAGACGCACTCTACCCGAAAACAGTGATAAAACTGAGACGCTCTCTACCCGATAACAGTGACGCAACTGAGACGACCTCTACCCAAAAACAGTGACGTCACTGATACACACTGTGCCCGAAGATAATGACACAACTGAGACGCACTCTACCCGAAAACAGTGATAAAACTGAGACACTCTCTACCCGATAACAGTGACGCAACTGAGACGACCTCTACCCGAAAACAGTGACGTCACTGATACACACTGTGCCCGAAGATAATGACACAACTGAGACGCACTCTACCCGAAAACAGTGATAAAACTGAGACGCTCTCTACCCGATAACAGTGACGCAACTGAGACGACCTCTACCCGAAAACAGTGACGTCACTGATACACACTGTGCCCGAAGATAATGACACAACTGAGACGCACTCTACCCGAAAACAGTGATAAAACTGAGACGCTCTCTACCCGATAACAGTGACGCAACTGAGACGACCTCTACCCAAAAACAGTGACGTCACTGATACACACTGTGCCCGAAGATAATGACACAACTGAGACGCACTCTACCCGAAAACAGTGACGCAACTGAGACGACCTCTACCCGAAAACAGTGACGTCACTGATACACACTGTGCCCGAAGATAATGACACAACTGAGACGCACTCTACCCGAAAACAGTGATAAAACTGAGACGCTCTCTACCCGATAACAGTGACGCAACTGAGACGCTCTCTACCCGAAAACAGTGACGTCACTGATACACACTGTGACCGAAGATAATGACACAACTGAAACGCACTCTACCCGAAAACAGTGATAAAACTGCGACACTCTCTACCCGAAAACAGTGACGCAACTGAGACGACCTCTACCCGAAAACAGTGACGTCACTGATACACACTGTGCCCGAAGATAACGACAGAACTGAAACGCACTCTACCCGAAAACAGTGATAAAACTGAGACGCTCTCTACCCGAAAAGAGTGACACAACTGAGACGACCTCTACCCGAAACAGTGATAAAACTGAGACGCTCTCTACCCGAAAACAGTGACGCAATTGGGACGCACTCTACCTAAAAACAGTTACACAACTGAGAGGTATTGTGCCCGAAGGTAGGGACGCAATTGAGACGCACTCTACTCGAAAACAGTGGCGCAATTGAGACGCACTCTCCATGAAGATAGAGACGCGATTGAGATCTGCTCTGCCCGAAGCGAAGACGCAACATTAAACATTGTACTTTTGCCCTGAAACTCAGCGCCTGAAATTTGTAATTTATATTGAAATCGAACGCTAAACTTTGACGTGGATTTGAATTGCACAGATATCGCAAGTATTATGCAATCGAAGAAGAATAGATTGATTACAAACAAGTTAAGCAACATCAACATCTAAATAGGTGGTATGAGTAGATGAACGGGGGATTGTAATAGATAATGGCTCGGAATTGCTAATCTGAGTGTGAAGTTCTAATTTCGGTTGGGTTCGTTATATTCACCTATAAGCAAATAGCCTTGGGAAAAGTATGAATCCATCTTTTCTCCTCGAAGTTATGGGTTAAATAGTAAGAAACATTCTTATCTAAAAAAAGAAGATTTTTACAATCTAAAAATATTTTCTGACTTTATATAAATTGCAATGAGTTGATAAACCGTAAAAAGCAGAACAATAAAATCTATCCGAAAGTCCAGGCTTATGTCCTCATCGCGTTGAAACAGCTGTTCCCGTACAATCACCAAAGTTAAGAAATATCGAGTATTGTCAGTATCTAAATGGGTGACTGCTTGAGAATAACAGAAGCTGTAAGTTTAAATATGTGGGTGTTGTAGTGTATAATAGCTTAAATTTTCTAATCGGAGAACCGAGGTCTAATTCCCGTTAGGTTCGTTATATTCACTTAGGCGCAAATAAACTTGGAAAAGGTATTATTTCAACACTCCCCGATATGGGTTAATTATTCAAATTTGTATCAGGAAACCTTTATTATACTTACAAAAAACATTCTTACAATCGAAAATATTTTCTGACTTTAAATAACTTGCAGGAAAGCAAATTAATTAATCAATTAATAATCGTGAGATTCGATTCTGTGTTTTATTGTCGTAACCTTAATGTTGTAAATATTCAGAGAGTGCACAGATATTACTCTGGACCTGACAGTAAAACAGCTTTGATAAAAGTTAGAGCAGATCAATTATAGTCTTGATTTATACGGAAAATATTAGTAGCATTTTTGACGGTTATTATGCTATTAATAGACAGCAGCTGTATTTGAAAATTATAAAAGCGAGAAGGAGAAATAAAGTTCTGAGAGAAGTATTTTTCATACACTATCATGAAAACATGGATGTCCAAGAACCATTTAAATGTTGACAGATTTTCCCTCTTCTTTTAACAGTTACTATAGCGAGATGCATTAAAACAGACGACTTTAGAAGAATGGACGACAACAATAAATAAATAAAAAATACTATATATATATATATATATACGTGTGTATGGGTGCGTGTGTCTGTGTTAATGTCAAAGCTTGTTATTTCGGAAATTGGTTTACGAGCGAATGAACAGGGAATCGGGGATGATCACGTGATAGTAAAATGCTATTTTTTTTGTTTTTGTTATGGCGGGTCGAGTGGGGCAGAGAGTTGAATTAAGGAGAAGAAATTTCCCCGGAGGTGAAAACCAATTATTTTAATAAAAAAATAAAAAGAAATTGACGGACGTGGTGGCAATGGAAAAAGAGAGGAAAAGATGTTTACAATTTTTCGGAGCCTTCCAGATCGATCGCCATAAAATTCAAAGAGAAAAAAAATGTTCAAAGTCGTTTTAAGTTTAATATTAGATGAAAAAAAATGAATATAAAAAAAAAAATAACGACTAGTTTGGCGAGGGCTATTTTTAACAAATAGTTATTGTGAATTTTACAAGAAAGCAGAGCATTTGTCATTAAATTTATTTACATTATCAGCTTCTGTGAAAGTTTCTCGGTTACTCTTAAAACTATGTAAGGAACCTGAATATAGAATAGGGGTGGTTTCGCCCAATACTGCCAACTGCTACTGAACCAAATGAATAAACTTAAAATTTGATCATGATCGAAATATCTAAACTGTCGCTTTTTCAAATCAAGGCTTAACAATCACCCCCAGTAAAAGAGCACAGGAGGTCTTAAGAAGGATCATACTACTTCCAATCATGCAGATTGGCGCTACATAATCACAAACAAAGAACTGTACCAAATAACAGAAACCACATCACTTGAAGACTACCAACAGCAGCAACAACTAAAATGGATATCACATGTAACTCAAAGAGAAAATAATGAAGACTGAGTGTCTTGGCAAAGATCATCCTTCTTTGAACCTTGTGGACTGGCGCTACAGAATCACAAACAAAGAACTGTGCCAAATAACAGAAACCACATCACTTGAAGACTACCAACATCAGCAACAACTAAAATGGATATCACATGTAACTCAAAGAGAAAATAATGAAGCCTGAGTGTATTGGCAAAGATCATCTTTCTTTGAATCGTGTGGACTGGCGCTATACAATCACAAAGAATTGTACCAAATAACAGAAACCACATCACTTGAGGACTATCAGCATCAGCAACAAGTAAAATGTATATCACATGTAACTCAAAGAGAAAATAATGAAGCCTGAGTGTCTTTGCAAAGACCATCCTTCTACCAGTCATGCAGATTGGTGCTACAGAATCACAAACAAAGAACTGTAGATACCGGATCAGTTTTAGTCTTTAACAGCAGCAACAACTAAAATATGAAGGAAATATGAATTGAAGAGAAAATAACAAGATAATTAAGTTGTTGATGTTCCACATAGCTTCTAAAAATAGGTTAGGAAGGAAACCCCCACTAATACTGATGTTATATATCGCCGTACGACGACAAAACAACAAACACGCATATATAAAAATATAAGGTTATATTTTTATTATTGACGACGAACCGTGTGGAATAGAGAACGGAAGGGTGAGAGGCACATAGAATGGGTTGACGGGAGTGTAGTCTTGCCGTGGTGTTTCTCTGCTTCCACTGGCCGTTCTCTGCTGGCGAATCCGTGTGTCGAGGTCTTTATATAGTCTTCTAGAACCGGGACTTTCCTTCCGGTTTTGCCTCGCCCACGCAACGCCTACATAATTCTAAGAGACACCTGATCTGTTTGCCTCTGTAGCCATTTCCGCCGCTGTCGGAAATAAGGTCAAATGACATCCGCTCCGGCCTCGACAGGATGTATTTCACAAACACCTGTCTTGTCGCTTCGCCGCCCCCTTCACCGACAGAAAACACCATCGCTTGCATCACTTCCTCGGGTGGGGCCAGATTGTTATATTACACTGAAAAGACTGATAAGAGTTACCAGACATGAAAATACTGTGATAGGTCGAGATATAACCGCAGGTTCTATACTAGTTTTTTCTTCTCTCGAATAATAAGTAGAAACAAAGAAACGGGCAGTAGGTTCTTTCTTTTTTTTTTTCTATTTATTTTTTTGTTTAACGGCATATCAAGTCCTTACGGGTTAATTAATCCCGAAATGTAATTTTATTGGGGGTATTGGTGATTTTCTGAATTTGTATCAATATTTTTTTGATGTATTGCTGGTAATATTTTACCAAGAAGTGTATTGCTAACAAAATTCTACAGAAATGCATGTCTATATTTAGAATGTTGACCTCAGTTAGACGGTTAACCGTTTACCCATAGCTGAGGCACTAACAGGTTATACCACCACGGCCGGTGTGGCACTTGTCGTCATTTGTTAGAATATTTCATATCTAGACAATCCCAAATAAATCTGTAAGTAATTTCCGGTTTTTTCCTGTTTATATATTTCTAAATAGAGACATGTACACTAAAGGGGCTCTTCAACTTACGACATTTTTGTTCCTATGCTAACAGTTTCTTCTCTTTGCTTGTGGGACTCTCTTCCGGCTCCTTACTTTAAAAAATTTAAATGCAATGTCAATCGTTATCTTCTGTCTTCTTATTCTTTTATTGTTCTCTCTCCTTAATTATGTTTTCTTTTTCTCATATTATTATAAGTCCTATGCTGACAGTTTCTTTTCTCGCTTGTGGAACTCTCTTCCGGCTCCTTACTTTCCAGTCAACTTTGATCTTCAAAAATTTAAATGCAATGTCAATCGTTATCTTCTGTCTTCTTATTCTTTTATTGTTCCCTTTTCTTAATTATATTTTCTTCTTCTCATATTATTATAAGTCCTATGCTGACAGTTTCTTTTCTCGCTTGTGGAACTCTCTTCCGGCTCCTTACTTTCCAGTCAACTTTGATCTTCAAAAATTTAAATGCATTGTCAATCGTTATCTTCTGTCTTCTTATTCTTTTATTGTTCCCTTTTCTTAATTATATTTTCTTTTTCTCATATTATTATAAGTCCTATGCTAACAGTTTCTTCTCTCGCTTGTGAAACTCTCTTCCGACTCCTGACTTTCCAGTCAAGTTTAATCTTCAAAAATTTAAATGCAATGTCAATCGTTATCTTCAGTCTTCTTATTCTTTTATTGTTCTCTTTCCTTAATTATGTTTTCTTTTTCTCATATTATTATAAGTCCTATGTTTACAGTTTCTTCTTTCGTTTGTGGAACTCTCTTCCGGCTCCTTACTCTCCAGTCAACTTTAATCTTCAAATATTCAAATGCAATGTCAATCGTTATCTTTAGTCTTCTTAATTTCTGTTTTTTATTATCTTTCCCTAATTATGTATTCTTCTTCTCATTATTATAATAATGCCCGACCTCAACTCAGCTCTGTCATCTATTTGCTCCCTCCCATCAAGCGTGTTAGGCTTTGCTTTCCCCTGTCTCTCTTTACCTCTGTCTGACCAGTGAGTGTCAGATTCTCTAGGCTTTCCTTCCTTACTACATGTCCCAGTAACGTCAGCTGTATTTTTCTGATGTCAAGTATTAGTTTTCTTTTCTTTTTCATCCTCTTCTAAACATCGTTATTGCTCACATGTTCAGCCCATGGTATTCTCAGCATCCTTCTGTAGTCTCTTCTTCATCTTTGTAGGGATTATTCAGCGTTGGCTGTCATATTAAAGAAAAGCAATCCAGTATACTCTTCTTTGTTTCTAGCGAAACTTTTCTGTCTCTCAATACTGCACTTAGCTTCTGAAATGCACCCTTGGCCATGCTAATTCGCTTTTAGTTCTCAGTGTGGCACTTAGCGTCATTTGTTAGAATATTTCATATCTAGCCAATACCAAATAAATTTGTAAGTAATTTTCGTTTTATTCCTGTTTATATATTTCTAAATAGGGACATGTACACTGAAGGGGTTCCTCAACTTACGACAGTTTTGTTCCGACGGTGTATCATACCTTTTTCTTCCATGTATCTTGTCCTTTCTGGACGTAGGCGATCATGGCTTTACACGTTTCCCTTTCCCTGGTTGCTCTTAGCACGCTTTCTCTTGTTACTCAGCGCAACCCCCGTTATGTCATCCACCTGCTCAGGCCCTTCAAATAAGTTATCCGCTGCTTTCCCCTCTTACTTTTCCCTCTATTTGGCCTGTTAGTATCAGGTTCTCCAAGCCCTCCTTCCTCATTGCATCTCCCAGGAACTTTAACTCTCTCTTCCTGATGCTCAGTATTAATTTTCTTTTCTTCTGTTACACCACGTAACCCCCGTTCTGCCACCCACCTGCCCAGGGCAGTATTTATAAACACACATATTCATACATGATAGGGTTAGTTCTTATTGGTTCTTAAATCTGACCATTATGAACTAACCTCAAATCATAACATGCCATTACGTTACACTCTGTTTTCCTCTGTGTCTCCTTTCGTCTATCTGACCTGTTAGTATCAGGTTCTCCAAGCTCTCTTTTCTCATTGCATGTCCCAGGAACTTTAGCTGTCTCTTCCTGATGCTCAGTATTAATTTCCTTTTCGTTTCCATCCTTTCGAAAACCTCATCATTGCTCACAGGCTCGATCCAGCATCCTTCTGTAGAACCACATTTCAGCTGCTTCAAGTTTTTCCTTCATCTTTGATGGTATTGTCCAGTATTTCATGCCATATTGAACAACATCAGATAGCAATCCAGAACACTTTTCTTTGTTTTTAGCGAAAATTTCCTGTCTCTTAATACTCTACTCAGCTTCTGGAAAAGGTCCATTGCCATGCCAATTCGCCTTCGGATCCCTCTGTCTCACTTTCCGTCTTCTGTTAGAACACTTCCCAGATATTTGAATTTTTGTACCTGCTTGATTTTAATATCCCCCGCCTGTATTTGGCATTTGGGACTACCATTATGGCTGATGACCAATATTATCTAACCAGAATTTAATCCATGCTTTCTTTTTCAATCAATACCGTATGCCAACGTATTTTTCTGTCATGTAATGGGTTCTTCTATCGCATCATTTGCGTCTTATCTACCGGACAAAAGTCGGAACAAGATTAACAAAGATTGAGTGGTAACCACCTTCCTAGGCACTTTTGTCATTATGGTAATAAAAGACCTAAGTGCTCATGGATGGTGGATTTTGATGACTTAATGTTTCTGCCAGTTTCCGAGGGTTATTCTTAATCAGATTTGGTTGTCATTTGTAGTGTGGGAGTCTGCCTGAGCGTTCTTCATCAATAAGGCTAAACTTAGTTAATCACTTCCGTGCATATCTGCTAGCTGAATCCCCATCACCGTATACAGAACAGACCCTTTTGGTTGCTTCCAAGGAATTTTTGTCATTATGGTAATAAAAAAAGCATAAAATGTTTAAAATTCGCTTTATAATCCTCCATTTTTATAGGGGTGCAAAATTGACACGTATTAACTAATTTTAAACTTTCTTTCTCAAGAAATAATTGATGTGTGCTCTAATTGAAAAGAAGTCGTCTCTTCAAGGGAACCATAGACTTAAGTGAGTCATGGGAAAAACAGCCACTTTTGGGCAGTGCTTAGATTTTGAAATAGGCGGGAATTGCGGGGGTCATGAAGGACAACAGGTTTAGAATAATTCACAAATTGGAATCAGACAAGAAATCTTCAAAGCATATTATATCTGTCCATAAATTTCTGCTGACGTGTTGGAATATGAACGACTAAAAATCGGCATAAACTTTTCGGACATCTTAATATTAATTTTAAACGATAAGAATTGAAAAGGTGCTTTCTGAAACCGAGCCAATTGGCCCAACATTGAAGATATTTCTGCATAATAAAGTGACCAAAGTTTGTTCATGTCAATTGCCCTCGGATTCTTTTTGCTGAACATTGTTGGAAACAATGCATTTCTCATCAGCCGTCAACATTTTCCTGAAAGGCGTGCATTTTTATTGCCTTTATACAGAATATCACAGACAGAAATGCGGCCCAAAAGATTCTTTTCACTCGGATCATGTAGTACCTGAACATCGTAGCGATTTGAATACCCAAAACTTCATTAAGTGCTCATGGATTGTGGATTTATATAAATTTAGGGTTTCACGCCAATTTCCGCGGGTTATTCTTAATCAGTATCTTGATTTGGTTGTCATTTGTAGTGTGGGAGTCTGCCTGAGCGTTCTTCATCAATAAGGCTAAACACTTTCGTACATATCTGCTAGCTGAAGCCCCATCATCGTATACAGAACAAACCCTTTTTGTTGCTTCCAAGGAATTTTTGTCATTATGGTAATAAAAAAAGTATAAAATGTTTAAAAATCGCCTTATAAACCTCCATTTTTTATAGGGGTGCAAAATTGACACGTATTAACTAATTTTAAACTTTCTTTCTCAAGAAATAACTTGATGTGCGCTCTAATTGAAAAGAACTCGTCTCTTCAAGGGGAACATAGACTTAAGTGAGTCATGGTAAAACAGCCACTTTTGGGCAGTGCTTAAATTTTGAAATAGGCGGGAATTGTGGGGGTCATGAAGGACAACAGGTTTAGAATAATTCACAAATTCGGATCAGACAAGAAATCTTCAAAGCATATTATATCTGTCCATAAATTTGTGCTGACGTATTGGAATATGAACGACTAAAAATCGGCATAAACTTTCCGGACATCTTAATATTAATTTTAAACGATAAGAATTGAAAAGGTGCTATCTAGAAACGAACCGATCGACCCCAAACTACTGAAGCTGATTCTACCTACTAAACATCTACTTTTATGTACCATGTCTATTCAGGGCGTAGGCAATCATGGCCCTTCACTTCCACCTATCTCTTGTTGCTATTAATATCGCTTTTACGGTATTCCACTCAATCTTTGCTCTACAATCCATATGTTCAAGTCCATCAGGTATGTCGCCCGCTGCTTTCCCTTGTCTATCTTTTCCTTTATCAATCCTGTGAGTATAAAGTTCTCTAAACTCTCCTTCCTCATTACATTTCCCAAAAGCTTCAGCTGTCTTTTCTTGATGTTAGGTATCAGCTTGCTTTTAGCGTCCATTCTCTCCAAAATCTCGTCATCACAAAAGTGGAGAAATGACGTCTGTCTGTCTGTCCGCATTCACCAGATAATGTTCCCAGACTATAGATTTCAAATAATTCTAGAATTTCAACTTAATAGAACATGAACTGAAAAGGTTTGTCTGTGACAGAGTCCGTAGGCAAATAAGTCCGCAGACACGGGACTTTAGTTAATTCTTGATACCAGACATTCTTTTTATGAGCCATTTCCAATAATGTTTCCACACAATATTTTTTCACCTATTTTTGTACTACAAATAAATAGATACATTTAATAATTCTTCCACGACTTTTTCTGTCATCAATTTACGCAAGCTCATTTAGTAAGTTAGGCAGTAATTCCATTTAAATGTTTAAATCTCTGTTTTCTCTAAATAGCCTTCCAAACATGGTTGGTTGGTTTTCTCTAAATAGCCTTCCAAACATGGTTGGTTGGTTTTCTCTAAATAGCCTTCCAAACATGGTTGGTTGGTTTTCTCTAAATAGCCTTCCAAACATTATTGGTTGGTTTTCTCTAAATAGCCTTCCAAACATGGTTGGTTGGTTTTCTCTAAATAGCCTTCCAAACATTATTGGTTGGTTTTCTCTAAATAGCTTTCCAAACATGGTTGGTTGGCTTTCTCTAAATAGCCTTCCAAACATGGTTGGTTGGTTTTCTCTAAATAGCCTTCCAAACATGGTTGGTTGGTTTTCTTTAAATAGCCATCCAAACATGGTTGGTTGGCTTTCTCTAAATAGCCGTCCAAACATGGTTGGTTGGTTTTCTCTAAATAGCCTTCCAAACATGGTTGGTTGGTTTTCTCTAAATAGCCTTCCAAACATGGTTGGTTGGCTTTCTCTAAATAGCCTTCCAAACATGGTTAGTTGGTTTTCTCTAAATAGCCTTCCAAACATGGTTGGTTGGTTTCCTCTAAATAGCCTTCCAAACATTGTTGGCTGGTTTTCTCTAAATAGCCTTCCAAACATGGTTGGTTGGTTTTCTCTAAATAGCCTTCCAAACATAGTTGGTTGGTTTTCTCTAAATAGCCTTCCAAACATGGTTGGTTGGTTTTCTCTAAATAGCTTTCCAAACATGGTTGGTTGGTTTTC
Source organism: Ascarosepion bandense (assembly GCA_037127315.1). Taxonomy (NCBI): domain Eukaryota; kingdom Metazoa; phylum Mollusca; class Cephalopoda; order Sepiida; family Sepiidae; genus Ascarosepion; species Ascarosepion bandense. Next base: position 582,869 of record JBBBDQ010029369.1, on the reverse strand, counting down.
TCTAAATAGCCTTCCAAACATAGTTGGTTGGTTTTCTCTAAATAGACGTCCAAACATGGTTGGTTGGTTTTCTCTAAATAGCCTTCCAAACATTGTTGGCTGGTTTTCTCTAAATAGCCTTCCAAACATGGTTGGTTGGTTTTCTCTAAATAGCCTTCCAAACATAGTTGGTTGGTTTTCTCTAAATAGCTTTCCAAACATGGTTGGTTGGTTTCCTCTAAATAGCCTTCCAAACATTGTTGGCTGGTTTTCTCTAAATAGCCTTCCAAACATCGTTGGTTGGTTTTCTCTAAATAGCCTTCCAAACATGGTTGGTTGGTTTTCTCTAAATAGCCTTCCAAACATGGTTGGTTGGTTTTCTCTAAATAGCCTTCCAAACATAGTTGATTGGTTTTCTCTAAATAGCCTTCCAAACATGGTTGGTTGGTTTTCTCTAAATAGCCGTCCAAACATGGTTGGTTGGTTTTCTCTAAATAGCCTTCCAAACATTGTTGGTTGGTTTTCTCTAAATAGCCTTCCAAACATTGTTCGTTGGTTTTCTCTAAATAGCTTTCCAAACATGGTTGGTTGGTTTTCTCTAAATAGCCTTCCAAGCATGGTTGGTTGGTTTTCTCTAAATAGCCTTCCAAACATGGTTGGTTGGTTTTCTCTAAATAGCCTTCCTTCCAAACATAGTTGGTTGGTTTTCTCTAAATAGCTTTCCAAACATGGTTGGTTGGTTTCCTCTAAATAGCTTTCCAAACATTGTTGGCTGGTTTTCTCTAAATAGCCTTCCAAACATGGTTGGTTGGTTTTCTCTAAGTAGTCTTCCAAACATGGTTGGTTGGTTTTCTCTAAATAGCCATCCAAACATGGTTGGTTGGCTTTCTCTAAATAGCCGTCCAAACATGGTTGGTTGGTTTTCTCTAAATAGCCTTCCAAACATGGTTGGTTGGTTTTCTCTAAATAGCCTTCCAAACATGGTTGGTTGGTTTTCTCTAAATAGCCTTCCAAACATGGTTGGTTGGTTTTCTCTAAATAGCCTTCCAAACATGGTTGGTTGGCTTTCTCTAAATAGCCTTCCAAACATGGTTGGTTGGTTTTCTCTAAATAGCCTTCCAAACATTGTTGGCTGGTTTCCTCTAAATAGCCTTCCAAACATTGTTGGCTGGTTTTCTCTAAATAGCCTTCCAAACATAGTTGGTTGGTTTTCTCTAAATAGCCTTCCAAACATGGTTGGTTGGTTTTCTCTAAATAGCCTTCCAAACATGGTTGGTTGGTTTTCTCTAAATAGCCTTCCAAACATAGTTGGTTGGTTTTCTCTAAATAGACGTCCAAACATGGTTGGTTGGTTTTCTCTAAATAGCCTTCCAAACATTGTTGGCTGGTTTTCTCTAAATAGCCTTCCAAACATGGTTGGTTGGTTTTCTCTAAATAGTCTTCCAAACATAGTTGGTTGATTTTCTCTAAATAGCTTTCCAAACATGGTTGGTTGGTTTCCTCTAAATAGCCTTCCAAACATTGTTGGCTGGTTTTCTCTAAATAGCCTTCCAAACATGGTTGGTTGGTTTTCTCTAAATAGCCTTCCAAACATGGTTGGTTGGTTTTCTCTAAATAGCCTTCCAAACATAGTTGATTGGTTTTCTCTAAATAGCCTTCCAAACATGGTTGGTTGGTTTTCTCTAAATAGCCGTCCAAACATGGTTGGTTGGTTTTCTCTAAATAGCCTTCCAAACATTGTTGGTTGGTTTTCTCTAAATAACCTTCCAAACATTGTTGGTTGGTTTTCTCTAAATAGCTTTCCAAACATGGTTGGTTGGTTTTCTCTAAATAGCCTTCCAAGCATGGTTGGTTGGTTTTCTCTAAATAGCCTTCCAAACATGGTTGGTTGGTTTTCTCTAAATAGCCTTCCAAACATAGTTGGTTGGTTTTCTCTAAATAGCTTTCCAAACATGGTTGGTTGGTTTCCTCTAAATAGCTTTCCAAACATTGTTGGCTGGTTTTCTCTAAATAGCCTTCCAAACATGGTTGGTTGGTTTTCTCTAAATAGCTTTCCAAACATGGTTGGTTGGTTTCCTCTCAATAGCCTTCCAAACATTGTTGGCTGGTTTTCTCTAAATAACCGTCCAAACATGGTTGGTTGGTTTTCTCTAAATAGCCTTCCAAACATTGTTGGTTGGTTTTCTCTAAATAGCCTTCCAAACATTGTTGGTTGGTTTTCTCTAAATAGCCTTCCAAACATGGTTGGTTGGTTTTCTCTAAATAGCCTTCCAAACATAGTTGATTGGTTTTCTCTAAATAGCCTTCCAAGCATGGTTGGTTGGTTTTCTCTAAATAGCCTTCCAAACATGGTTGATTGGTTTTCTCTAAATAGCCTTCCAAACATAGTTGGTTGGTTTTCTCTAAATAGCTTTCCAAACATGGTTGGTTGGTTTCCTCTAAATAGCCTTCCAAACATTGTTGGCTGGTTTTCTCTAAATAGCCTTCCAAACATGGTTGGTTGGTTTTATCTAAATAGCCTTCCAAACATAGTTGGTTGGTTTTCTCTAAATAGCCTTCCAAACATGGTTGGTTGGTTTCCTCTAAATAGCCTTCCAAACATTGTTGGCTGGTTTTCTCTAAATAGCCTTCCAAACATGGTTGGTTGGTTTTATCTAAATAGCCTTCCAAACATAGTTGGTTGGTTTTCTCTAAATAGCCTTCCAAACATGGTTGGTTGGTTTTCTCTAAATAGCCTTCCAAACATGGTTGGTTGGTTTTCTCTAAATAGCCTTCGAAACATGGTTGGTTGGTTTTCTCTAAATAGACGTCCAAACATGGTTGGTTGGTTTTCTCTAAATAGCCTTCCAAACATTGTTGGCTGGTTTTCTCTAAATAGCCTTCCAAACATGGTTGGTTGGTTTTCTCTAAATAGCCTTCCAAACATAGTTGGTTGGTTTTCTCTAAATAGCCTTCCAAACATGGTTGGTTGGTTTTCTCTAAATAGCCTTCCAAACATGGTTGGTTGGTTTTCTCTAAATAGCTTTCCAAACATGGTTGGTTGGTTTCCTCTAAATAGCCTTCCAAACATTGTTGGCTGGTTTTCTCTAGATAGCCTTCCAGACATGGTTGGTTGGTTTTCTCTAAATAGCCTTCCAAACATGGTTGGTTGGTTTTCTCTAAACAGCCTTCCAAACATGGTTGGTTGGTTTTCGCTAAATAGCCTTCCAAACATAGTTGATTGGTTTTCTCTAAATAGCCTTCCAAACATGGTTGGTTGGTTTTCTCTCAATAGCCGTCCAAACATGGTTGGTTGGTTTTCTCTAAATAGCCTTCCAAACATGGTTGGTTGGTTTCCTCTAAATAGCCTTCCAAACATTGTTGGCTGGTTTTCTCTAAATAGCCTTCCAAACATGGTTGGTTGGTTTTATCTAAATAGCCTTCCAAACATAGTTGGTTGGTTTTCTCTAAATAGCCTTCCAAACATGGTTGGTTGGTTTTCTCTAAATAGCCTTCCAAACATGGTTGGTTGGTTTTCTCTAAATAGCTTTCCAAACATGGTTGGTTGGTTTCCTCTAAATAGCCTTCCAAACATTGTTGGCTGGTTTTCTCTAGATAGCCTTCCAAACATGGTTGGTTGGTTTTCTCAAATAGCCTTCCAAACATGGTTGGTTGGTTTTCTCTAAATAGCCTTCCAAACATGGTTGGTTGGTTTTCTCTAAATAGCCTTCCAAACATGGTTGGTTGGTTTTCTCTAAATAGCCTTCCAAACATGGTTGGTTGGTTTTCTCTAAATAGCCTTCCAAACATAGTTGGTTTTCTCTAAATAGCCTTCCAAACATAGTTGGTTGGTTTTCTCTAAATAGCCGTCCAAACATGGTTGGTTGGTTTTCTCTAAATAGCCTTCCAAGCATGGTTGGTTGGCTTTCTCTAAATAGCCTTCCAAACATGGTTGGTTGGTTTTCTCTAAATAGCCTTCCAAACATGGTTGGTTGGTTTTCTCTAAATAGCCTTCCAAACATTGTTGGTTGGTTTTCTCTAAATAGCCTTCCAAACATTGTTGGTTGGTTTTCTCTAAATAGCTTTCCAAACATGGTTGGTTGGTTTTCTCTAAATAGCCTTCCAAACATTGTTGGTTGGTTTTCTCTAAATAGCTTTCCAAACATGGTTGGTTGGTTTTCTCTAAATAGCCTTCCAAACATGGTTGGTTGGTTTTCTCTAAATAGCCTTCCAAACATGGTTGGTTGGTTTTCTCTAAATAGCCTTCCAAACATAGTTGGTTGGTTTTCTCTAAATAGACGTCCAAACATGGTTGGTTGGTTTTCTCTAAATAGCCTTCCAAACATGGTTGGTTGGCTTTCTCTAAATAGCCTTCCAAACATGGTTGGTAGGTTTTCACTAAATAGCCTTCCAAACATGGTTGGTTGGTTTTCTCTAAATAGCCATCCAAACATGGCTGGTTGGTTTTCTCTAAATAGACTTCCAAACATGGTTGGTTGGCTTTCTCTAAATAGCCTTCCAAACATGGTTGGTTGGTTTTCCTAAATAGCCTTCCAAACATAGTTAATTGGTTTTCTCTAAATAGCCTTCCAAACATGGTTGGTTGGTTTTCTCTAAATAGCCTTCCAAACATAGTTGGTTGGTTTTCTCTAAATAGCCTTCCAAACATAGTTGGTTGGTTTTCTCTAAATAGCCGTCCAAACATGGTTGGTTGGTTTTCTCTAAATAGCCTTCCAAGCATGGTTGGTTGGCTTTCTCTAAATAGCCTTCCAAACATGGTTGGTAGGTTTTCTCTAAATAGCCTTCCAAACATGGTTGGTTGGTTTTCTCTAAATAGCCTTCCAAACATTGTTGGTTGGTTTTCTCTAAATAGCCTTCCAAACATTGTTGGTTGGTTTTCTCTAAATAGCTTTCCAAACATGGTTGGTTGGTTTTCTCTAAATAGCCTTCCAAACATTGTTGGTTGGTTTTCTCTAAATAGCTTTCCAAACATGGTTGGTTGGTTTTCTCTAAATAGCCTTCCAAACATGGTTGGTTGGTTTTCTCTAAATAGCCTTCCAAACATGGTTGGTTGGTTTTCTCTAAATAGCCTTCCAAACATAGTTGGTTGGTTTTCTCTAAATAGACGTCCAAACATGGTTGGTTGGTTTTCTCTAAATAGCCTTCCAAACATGGTTGGTTGGCTTTCTCTAAATAGCCTTCCAAACATGGTTGGTAGGTTTTCACTAAATAGCCTTCCAAACATGGTTGGTTGGTTTTCTCTAAATAGCCATCCAAACATGGCTGGTTGGTTTTCTCTAAGTAGACTTCCAAACATGGTTGGTTGGCTTTCTCTAAATAGCCTTCCAAACATGGTTGGTTGGTTTTCCTAAATAGCCTTCCAAACATAGTTAGTTGGTTTTCTCTAAATAGCCTTCCAAACATGGTTGGTTGGTTTTCTCTAAATAGCCGTCCAAACATGGTTGGTTGGTTTTCTCTAAATAGCCTTCGAAACATGGTTGGTTGGTTTTCTTTAAATAGCCGTCCAAACATAGTTGGTTGGTTTTCTCTAAATAGCCTTCCAAACATAGTTGGTTGGTTTTCTCTAAATAGACTTCCAAATATGGTTGGTTGGTTTTCTCTAAATAGCCTTCCAAACATAGTTAGTTGGTTTTCTCTAAATAGCCTTCCAAACATGGTTGGTTGGTTTTCTCTAAATAGCCGTCCAAACATGGTTGGTTGGTTTTCTCTAAATAGCCTTCCAAACATGGTTGGTTAGTTTTCTCTAAATAGCCGTCCAAACATAGTTGGTTGGTTTTCTCTAAATAGCCGTCCAAACATAGTTGGTTGGTTTTCTCTAAATAGCCTTCGAAACATGGTTGGTTGGTTTTCTCTAAATAGCCGTCCAAACATGGTTGGTTGGTTTTCTCTAAATAGCCTTCCAAACATGGTTGGTTGATTTTCTCTAAATAGCCTTCCAAACATTGTTGGTTGGTTTTCTCTAAATAGCCTTCCAAACATATTTGGTTGGTTTTCTCTAAATAGCCTTCGAAACATGGTTGGTTGGTTTTCTCTAAATAGCCGTCCAAACATGGTTGGTTGGTTTTCTCTAAATAGCCTTCCAAACATGGTTGGTTGGTTTTCACTAAATAGCCGTCCAAACATGGTTGGTTGGTGTTCTCTAAATAGCCTTCCAAACATGGTTGGTTGGTTTTCTCTAAATAGCCTTCCAAACATAGTTGGTTGGTTTTCTCTAAATAGCCTTCCACACATGGTTGGTTGGTTTTCTCTAAATAGCCTTCCAAACATGGTTGGTTGGTTTTCTCTAAATAGCCTTCGAAACATGGTTGGTTGGTTTTCTCTAAATAGCCTTCAAAACATGGTTGGTTGGTTTGCTCTAAATAGCCTTCCAAACATGGTTGGTTGGTTTTCTCTAAATAGCCGTCCAAACATGGTTGGTTGGTTTTTTCTAAATAGCCTTCCAAACATGGTTGGTTGGTTTTCTCTAAATAGCCGTCCAAACATGGTTGGTTGGTTTTCTCTAAATAGCCTTCCAAACATGGTTGGTTGGTTTTCTCTAAATAGTCTTCCAAACATGGTTGGTTGGTTTCCTCTAAATAGCCTTCCAAACATGGTTGGTTGGTTTTCTCTAAGTAGTCTTCCAAACATGGTTGGTTGGTTTTCTCTAAATAGCCTTCCAAACATAATTAGTTGGTTTTCTCTAAATAGCCTTCCACACATGGTTGGTTGGTTTTCTCTAAATAGCCTTCCAAACATGGTTGGTTGGTTTTCTCTAAATAGCCTTCGAAACATGGTTGGTTGGTTTTCTCTAAATAGCCTTCAAAACTTGGTTGGTTGGTTTGCTCTAAATATCCTTCCAAACATGGTTGGTTGGTTTTCTCTAAATAGCCGTCCAAACATGGTTGGTTGGTTTTCTCTAAATAGCCTTCCAAACATGGTTGGTTGGTTTTCTCTAAATAGCCGTCCAAACATGGTTGGTTGGTTTTCTCTAAATAGCCTTCCAAACATGGTTGGTTGGTTTTCTCTAAATAGTCTTCCAAACATGGTTGGTTGGTTTTCTCTAAATAGCCTTCCAAACATGGTTGGTTGGTTTTCTCTAAATAGCCTTCCAAACATGGTTGGTTGGTTTTCTCTAAATAGCCTTCCAAACATAGTTAGTTGGTTTTCTCTAAATAGCCTTCCAAACACGGTTTGTTGGTTTTCTCTAAATAGCCTTCCACACATTGTTGGTTGGTTTTCTCTAAATAGTCTTCCAAACATGATTGGTTGGTTTTATGGCATATGAACCTCGGCGGGTCATTTATTGCCAACTAAATATTATTTATTTATTGCTGGTAATACCTTTTTTTTTTTCAACAATTTATTGTTTTTATATAAGTTTTGTGTCTAGTAATACTTTTTTTCTTTTCGGGTATCAAGATTCATTGGGATTTGTCTTTAAGATCAGGATCCCCAAGTTCTACCTGATATTTAACCCATAACTGGTGGGAAGGGACAGATTAATACCGTCCCTAGGGTACCAGTGCTTAAGTGAATGCAGGGTATTCAACTGGAATTCGAACTCGGCTCACCGATTTCATTACAAATCCAAAGACGATCGGTAATTTTAATATATTACTTTTACTATTATATATAAGAGCGTATCAAAAGTATTTTCGTTTTTTCAACACTTTATTCCAAAGCATATTTCATTTACAAAATTATGTCTCTTCTGTATTAATAATATAATTAATATAATATATTCATATTATATAATATTAATATATTAATACAATTATTATATATTTAGAGGTTTCAAAACTAATTTTGTGGTAAATTCTTTGCAAGATAAAAACCAGATGAAATGTGTTCAGGGATATTGTGTATTGTTGAACAGAGTTTCTCTCCTGAAATTGAAAAAGATGCCATTCAGTATTTCATTATTTATATTTATAGCATGTGTCTTATATCCCATTGAACTTAGTGGAACTTGTGATGACCGTTAAAATGTCGCAATAACTCGTCTCAATATTGCTCTCACATTTGACCTCATCCTAATATGCTTTTATATTGTTATATGCACCCATGTCAATAAGTATCAAGAAGCACATGGATAACTTTTACCGCAAACTATATAAGGCCAAATGCCAGCGTAAATTTTAAGAAAATATTTTCAAGGGAGCCATAAATGCAAAAGTATAAATGTAACAAGATAATAAAACTATAGATTTGAAGATTGGAAGTTAACATTTACAAGGCATTCTCAAATCAAAAGAATGGAAAAATAGTCAGTCAGTTAAGTGCCATACGTGATACACGCTTGGGCGATCATGTCTCGAAAGAGACATGACTGACTGGGCAGAAGATTATCCCGCAGTAGGTTGCCATTGCTTTCTGTGGTAGATTGGTTGCCGACCAAGGCTATAGAACCCAATCGGCCGATATCCACTGCACCACAACACACATCCGTCACTAAATGCTTACAGGACTTGGTATTTCCAAGAGGTCACCCATCTAAGTACTGACCAGGCTCAACGTTGCTTAACCGGTGATCGAGTGAGAACCGGTGTATTCAGCGTGATAGGCCGTAAGCCTCCAAATATGGAAGAGCGTTTAAAAACAATTACTGTGGCGCTTTTTTGGCATTCAACTGCAGGTAATTATAAATTTCAGGCTCAAAAATCGAAATAGAAAAAGTGGTCACAGGAAACAAAATTTAAAAAAAAAGAAGCTCACTTCACCCCAATCTAGGCGATAATATAATTAGGATGCAAGAGGTTACTGAGTGTGAAAGAGAAGTAGAAGTCTTTAGGAAAAGGAACCGAAAATTGAATCTTAAACAGAAAACAAGCGAGAAATCTGTGCAATATACGAGGAAGGAGTGTGAGCCGAGTGATAACGAACTCATCTACTTCTGACATTGTACTTTGAATAATAATTTTAACTCCAAGCCTTAAACAACCAGAATTAGAGATGCGTTATTTGTTATGGGTGGATGTGCATTTTTGGTGCAGTCGTTATCGGCTCAGAACGAGAAATATGGGAGCCGGTTTCGAATTCCAGTTGAATTCCTTGCATTCTACTTACGCGCAAACACCCTTGGGAATGGTATTAACCCTTCCCTCTATTTATGGGTAAAATAACAGGACAGATTGTGTTCTCTAGCCTTGGCTGGCAACCAGTCTACCGTAGAAAGTAATGGTAACCTACTGTGGGATAAACTTCTGCCCAGTCAGTCATGTCTCGAAAGAGACATGATCGCCCAAAGTGTGTATCTCGTATGGTACTTAACTGACTGACTATTTCGTAAGGAGTCGCTTTGGAAAGTAAATCTCATGATAGGTGAATAGGTCATTCTAGGCTACAAAGACCGAAATTCAGTTATTTTAAGCTCAATAATAAGTCGTTAACTGTTAGTTTGGATCTAGTCTTCCTTATATACGTATGTTGAAAGAGGGTTGGTTGGTTGGTTGGCTGTTTTGTTTTACGGTATATCAACCCATTTTCGATCATTTAACGCCGAATCGAATTATTAAAAATCGAACAAAAATTCAGAACAATTTCAAAACGTTTATATATTTAACAAATTAATATATATAACATACTTATATATTTAAACAAATCTATACAGTTAACAAATTTATATATTTAACACATTTGAAATTAATAAAATATTTTATAAAAATCTATATATTTAATTTGGCTGTTTAGATTTTATGGCATACCAACCACCACGGGTTATCTGAAGCCAAATCCAACCTACATACATTGTATGTAATAATATTAACTATAGTAATAACCATACCAATAGTAACAGAACTAACTCTGCCAAAACTAGTATTAATTAAGCTATCATTTAAATCGTTTTGAACAACCCACCGAGGACGAACTCGGAGGGAAAAGAAGGGGAAGTAAAAAAAAGAAACAAACGAAGTACATGAACAAAAAGTCAAGTACCCGTAAGAAAGAAAAAACCTAAGACGAAAACCCTAATACTAAAGCGTTCAATACGAAGGTAGAGCAACAAAGACAGAAAATCTTCTGTATATATATATATATATACTCTCGATGCCTCCACAATTCAATCATTTCGAAGTCCTCACATCCACACGAGACAAGGTTGAGTGCTTCTAATTGTTATATATATATATATATATATATATATATATTATAGAATATATTTTAGAACATTATTATTCTATATATATATCCGTAATTATATAATTACGAATAATTATGTACATGTTCTAAAATATAATCTATAATAAATATTCACAACTCTATATATTATATATCGTGTACTGTTTTAAATTAATGTTTTGGACGTTGTAAGAATTCTTTCTTCGTTCTGTATTCACTCGGATATATATATATATATATATATATATATATATAATATTAACTATACTAATTACAATACCAATAGTTACGGAACTTACTCTGCCAAAACTAGTACTTATTCAGCTATAATTTAAATCGTCTTGAACAACCCACCGAGGACAAACTCGGGGGGAAAAGAGGGGGAAGTAAAAAAAGAAACAAACGAAGTACATGAACAAAAATCAAGTACCCGTTAGAAAGAAAAAAAACAAGACGAAAACCCTAACTCCAAAGCGCTCAATACGAAGGTAGAGCAACAAAGTATGTATATATATTACATATACAAGATTTGCAAATCCACATCTGGTAGAACTACGTTTTGGAATATATAGCAAGTTGGTAGAAATACATATATCTATGTGCGTGTGAAATAGTATTTAACCAGTCATATTTTTGAGTACCTTTCGATTTCTAAGAATTCGAGTATCCTGATTGGTCTTGAGGGCCTTATGCCTATCCCCATCTCAGTGGGAAAACAATCCAATACCTACCAGACTCAGGGTAATAGTTCGGTAATTACGGGTGTAGAGTCAGCATAGGTATTACAGCCGTAGAAACGGTAGAGTGTCTAGGTCAAGATAGCTTGACGTAGCCCACTTTTTCTAGCTTGGTTCAAATTATGAGTTTTATAACTATAAGTCGGCTAATATAAATTTGAAAACATCAGAACGTAGACTTTCCAAGGATTGAGAATGCGGGCCGAACAAGGAGAATCATTGACGATAAATTATTTTTTCAGACAAAGATATCAGGAAAAAGAAAAATGTACTTTATAAGACAGTGGCCACTCCCTGCTGAAATTTAAAATGTCTATCGGAGTCCCCTGAGTGTGATTGTAATCTCGGTCTTGCTTGTCTATAGATGTAGGTAACGACACAGGAATGAAATCTTGTTTATTGCTAGAAACTGTTTTCATGAGTTAATGACATTATGACCGAAGGGTTATTTATAAGCCAGAAGCTGTAGTGAAGTCTACGGTAGTTAAGTCTATGGTATTTGAACGAGTCATAATTTTTATTGTTTTTTTTATTGTGAGCTTATACAAGGTAATCGACCCGCTCATAAGTAAAAAAAAGAAAAAAAAAAGTTCCAAGGATGTAGTTAAATGTAAGAGAAAGACGTTTGTCGATGATACTAAAGACTGAGAAACTGTTGCCAGAGATAGATCAAATTGAAGAATTTTGATTTAGGAACACTGCAACAATTTGCGTCATTAGAGAATTTAGAATTCCAATAAAAAGCATGCCTTTCAAAAGAGAGAGATAGAACCCAGTCAAGATTTCTTAGGATATAAACACACTTGCAGTATTCTTAATGTTCTTTCTAGCAGACTAGTTGTCAACCAAAGCTGAAGAATTTTTATTTACCCTTTTATTTACCTATATCTGCTAGAAAGTGATAGATTCATACGTTTCCCAAGGGTATTATCTAGCATATATATATATATATATATATATATATATATATATATATATATATATACTACCGACCATAAGTTTGGGACCACTTAGATTTATTCTCTAAGAGAAAGAAACAACAAATTTTATGTCTTAGAAGAATAAATATAGATATATTTCATTGTTGCTCATAATTGTACAATAATTAAAACCAAAATTAACATAGAGTAATTTCAAATTTAATTAAAGTTAATTCATATTTTCTTTTCATCAAAGAAACCACCATGAGCCTTAATTGCTACAGAGAAAATACTTGGCATTCTTTCTAATAACTTATGAAAATAAGTTGGTGAAAGTGATTTCCAAGCATCCTGCTAGTATTTAAATAACATTTGTTCATTTTTAGGAAGTTCATTTCGAACTGTACGATCAATTTCATCCCTTATTCTCCTGTTTTAATAGCCAGCAGAATGAAGTCGTCTCTTAACAGTAGTAACAGATACTGGGTAATGCCGAGTAGAGTTCATTTTAATTGTTACTTCCTGAGCGGTTTTCTTCTATTTCTCTTGCTAGATATGATCAAGTGCCTATCCTCTACAACAGATGTTACTCTGGACCTACCAGATCCTTTTCTGTCAATATTTAACTCAGTTTCACGAAGTCGTTGAAGGCAATAATGCACGCCATTTTTTGATAGGCTTAATTTTTCTTTCGAAAGAATTTCAAGCTGAGCTTTTTTCAATGCTAATCTGTTTCTTCCTTGCCATTTATACCATAGTAATATGGTTTACAAAAATAAATTATACCGTAATTATAATATCTGAATAAATCTGAATTTTCGGCAAAAACTTGATCACAATAAGAGGAGTCAAGTAGCAAACTGAGTAAATGTTTACTTTAACGTTGAACAGAATCCTTTTTTTTTTTACTTGACATTTGCATAAGAATAACAAAAATACAAACTCAGCGAATTTGATTCTGCTAAAAATTATGGGTGGACCCAAACTTATGGTCGATAGTATATATATATATATATATATATATATATATATATATATATATATATATAAGAAAAGGTGCGAGACGTAAACGTTTTGTTTAAACTGTAGATTTAATGTTGCTGTTATTATAAACATTACTTGCCTTTTGTACGATATATAATGTGTTTATAATGATATTTGTATCACTAAACGTGTTTCGAATCTAAGGTTGACTCTCTTCAGGCAAATAAACTTGTGACTTCACATGTCGAGATCCGTTTGCAAAATTATATAACAATTATATAACAATTTCGAGAGAATATATACGCACACACAAAAAAGAGGAGGTTAAGAAGGGAGACATAAGTATCTAAACGGACAAAAGGGGGAGAGAAGGAGCAAAAGAAAAAGAGAACGATATTACACTTACAATTCCAAATATTAACTGACACAAAAAATTTTAAGATGAAAAATATTTTTTAAAAAGCTTTTTAAAAAATAATTAAAAAAACATTTCTGTTGTTTTTTTTAATCTTTTCTAAAAACCTCTTTTAAGCGTTATAAAAACTAAAAAAAGGCTTACAAGAGAAAATAGGTCAGAGGTATGTCAGATCGGTCGAATTTCGATCCCAGTTTGAGGCAGTAGGATGCTGCATTTAAACTTTTGAAAATTGTAGTTATCGATGGGAGAGAGTTCCACAAGCAGGAAGTGCGAGAAAAGAAACTGCTAGTGGCCGTTATATTTAACTAGCAGTATTGCCCGGCGTTACTCGGGTGTAATGAAAGCTTTAAAACTAATCGATGGTCCAGAAGCACAGACTCAGCCTAAAGAATATTTGTACGAAGTTTGGTGGGAATCGGATAAAAATAGTGGATTTGTATAAAGGACATACAGACAGATAAACATGCACACACACAAACATCTTGCCTTATATATATATATTATCAATTTTCTGCACTATTGTAAGAACTGCAACCTTGAAACTTCTGAATATCGTTTCTTATGTCTTTGTCTATGAACGTATCAAATTTGATTAAAATCGGATCACTCTTTCTATAACCCGATTTTTTCGATTATCGATTTTCGATATTTATCGGGGGGGGGGTACCTCGACACAAAACCTAGCTAAGAACACTTGCAGACGCTTGTAGTACAACTGTGTACATTTTTAAGAAAATCGGTTCAATCGTTTCGGAGTCTATAGGTAACGGAAACACATACACACAAAGTTCCATTTATAAATAAGTTTAGATAGATTGTATCAACAGTAAACGGGTCGGGTATTGATGTCAATCTAGTCAGTCAGTTAAGTTCCATACGTGAAACACGCTTGGGCGATCATGTCTCAAAAGAGTCATGACTGACTGGGCAAAAGATTATCCCGCAGTAGGTTGCCATTGCTTTCTGCGGTAGACTGGTTGCCAGCCAAGGCTATAGAACCCAATCTGTCCTGTTATTTAACCCATAACTGGAAGGATGAGACGGATTAATACCTTTCCCAAGGGTATTTGCGCGTAAGTGAATACAATGGATTCAACTGGAATTCGAACTCGGCTCCCCGATTCCTCTTTCCCGAGCCGCTATCCACTGCACCACAACGCACATCCGTCAATCTAGCAGCACGTTTAAATTAATGTGGTCGGGGCAACAGGGAAAAATTGCCGCGAAAATATTTTTCGGAAAGATCGAGAGAAGCCCCGTCACGTCGGTGAGAAAGTGACTGAAGTTGAGATGTTCGGTCAGGAGCTATTATCTTACAGACCCTTTTTTGGATTGTCAAGAACCTCGAGAATGAAGAGCAGAAGCGACAGACCAGAAATAACAGCATTATTCAATACACGGAAGCTTACGGCCATATCACGTTGAATACACCCGTTCTCGCTCGATCCCCGAAGTTAAGCAACGTTGAGCCTGGTCAGTACTTAAATGGGTGACCGCTTGGGAATATCAGGTACTGTAAGCGTTTAGTGACGGATGTGCGTGCTTACAGCCATATCACGTTGAATACACCGTTCCCGCTCGATCCCCGAAGTTAAGCAACGTTGAGCCTGGTCAGTACTTAGATGGGTGACCGCTTGGGAATACCAGGTACTGTAAGCGTTTAGTGAAGGACGTGCGTTGTTGTGGAGTGGATATCGGATAGGAAAGAGAAATCGGTGAGCCGAGTTCGAATTCCAGTTGAATATCCTTGTATTCACTTAAGCACTGGTACCCTTGGGAAAGGTATTAATCCATCCCTTCCTTCCAGTTATGGGTTAAATAACAGGGTAGGACTTGGGGACCCAGCCCTTAAAAACAAATCCCAATGAATCTTGAAAAGTATTACTAGACACAAAACTTAAACAAAAAAAAAAAAACAATCAGTCAGTTAAGTGCCATACGTGATACACGCTTGGGCGATCATGTCTCAAAAGAGTCATGACTGATTGGGCAGAAGATTATCCCGCAGTAGGTTGCCATTGCTTTCTGCGGTAGACTGGTTGCCGACCAAGGCTATAGAACCCAATCTGTCCTGTTATTTGCCTCATAGCTAGAAATGGAAGATATGTATTATATTATTATGTAGTAATAAGTGGGGGGATCCGTTTATTACTTCATAACAATATAAAACAGATCCCCCACTTTATGCCCAGTAGAAGCCTTAATCATATGTTCAACTATTATATTCAGTCAGTCAGTTAAGTGCCAAACGTGATACACGCTTAGGCGATCATGTCTCGAAAGAGACATGACTGACTGGGCAGAAGATTATCCCGCAGTAGGTTGCCATTGCTTTCTGCGGTAGACTGGTTGCCGAATAAGGCTATAGAACCCAATCTGTCCTGCTATTTAACCCATAACTGGAAGGAAGAGACGGATTAATACCTTTCCCAAGGGTATTTGCGCGTAAGTGAATACAATGGATTCAACTGGAATTCGAAATTGTTGAAATAAAAGGTATTACCAGCAATAAATAAATAAAAATTTAGTTGGAAATAAAATGACCCACCGAGGTTGATATGCTATAAACCAAACCAACCAACAGCAGTACACGGACGAATGGAAGTTCAGTTTTTTTTTTTATGTAGCACGTTATGGGATACTCTTTGCAGAGTATGCAGTTCGGGTAGCTAACCCTTGCTATCCTCTTTCCGTCTTTTCGAGATGCCAATAGTCTCTCCAATCGTCACCAGTTCCATCCTCCGGTCGCCAGCTAATCTCTCCCAGCTGTCACTGCTAATCGCAGTATAATCAGTTCATAAATACATTTTTGGCGCTTAAAGGAGTTCTTCAATGATGTCCTGCCTTCCTTTCCGATTTCGGGGTTTTAAACATCATATCGGCTCCGGCAGTAACCCCCACTTTCGATCCAGAAGTACCATACCGGCTCCTTCCTTTTTAGCTACTCGTCTTGATTTTAACTTTTTTTTTCGGCAGAATTCATACTTTTTATTGTTAACGCTAACCAAATCCGAGTTGCACCTATTTTTTCGGTCTTTAATCTCGGCTAATCTTTCTGATATGTTCGTCCATTTTTTCTTTTTTTTTTTCATTAAATTTACCCCTATACTTTAAATTGCTAATATTAATTATATTTTCTTACCTCTATTTATTAACATAGCTTGAAAACAAAATTTTACTATTCAACTTGTCTACAATTAGCTATACCCTTCACGAAATTTTATTGAAGATTTGTATATGTGCAAAATTTATTCTGACGAAAAAAAAATCTTTTGGCACGACACAGTGATCCAACTTTCCTTGCAGTAGATGCAGCTTTTGATTTGATATCGTTGCTTCTATTTAAGTCAGCGGAAAGCGTGCGTACAAGAAGGTGAAACAGTATTAATTACGAAATTAGTTTCTATACACCAAAATATATATAAAAAAGTTAATGCTATTGTCGGTTGATACTTAATTCTGAAACTAGCCATTTGAATACAGAAAATAATCGGCATTTGTCAACAGCGCATTTAATGTTACTCTAGGTCATGGTTTCCTAAACTGGGTGATATCGCCCACCGGTGGGCGATTTAAACTGTTCAGTGGGCAATAAGCAACTGAACAAAAACGATTTGACATGTTGGTTGGCGATATAGGATTTCAACAAATGCTACTCAAAATAATATGCCAAACATTTGTATATGGCAGAAAAAGGATTCATTGGGATTTGTTTTTAAGGGCAGGGTCCCCAAGTCCTACCCTGTTATTTAACCCATAACTGGAAGGAAGGGATGGATTAATAACTTTCCCAAGGTTACCAGTGCTTAAGTTAATACATCTCTTCCATTTCTAGCTATGAGTCAAATAACAGGACAGATTGGGTTCTATATTCTTGGTCGGCAACCAGTCTACCGCAGAAAGCAATGGCAACCTACTGCGGGATAATCTTCTGCCCAGTCAGTCATGTCTCTTTCGAGACATGATCGCCCAAGCGTATATTACGTATGGCACTGAACTGACTGAGTAGAAATTAGGGATAATCTTCTGCACAGCCAATTAGTGACAACATTTGCAGCTTAATCATGAAACTATATTGTAGAACAGTTGATTTATATTGCAACAATATCGACGATGCTATGTAGCAGGGAATATTATTAACATAGGTTGGGCAATATCGTCTTTTTCAGTCTAATTTATATTAACCAACCGATTATAAAAATATTTTCGTGATATATTTATATTTATATAATTTCAGCTCAAAATATTTTTCTGGAAAATATTAACAATTCATTAATAACATATTGCATGTTCATATTTAAAATATCATTCAAAGAAATTAACTCTTTTGACAGCCATTACACATCTGGACTTTGTAGATATTATAAATGTAAACAGCTTTTAGAATTGAATCAGTTATTTTTTCGAATTAATCCAGTTTTTATCTATCTATCTATCTCTTTCCCTTCATATCTATCTATCTATCTATCTATCTATCTATCTATCTATCTATCTATCTATCTATCCCATTCTTAGTCTGTTAATATCTATCTATCTATCTATCTATCTATCTATCTATCCCATTCTTAGTCTGTTAATATCTATCTATCTATCTATCTATCTATCTATCTATCTATCTATCTATCTATCTCTTTCCCTTCTATATCTATCTATCTATCTATCTATCTATCTATCTATCTATCTATCTATCTATCTATCTCAGTTCATATCTATCTATCTATCTATCTATCTATCTATCTATCTTTTTCCCTTCATATCTATCTATCTATCTATCTATCTATCTATCTATCTATCTATCTATCCCATTCTTAGTCTGTTAATATCTATCTATCTATCTATCTATCTATCTATCTATCTATCTATCTATCTATCTATCCCATTCTTAGTCTGTTAATATCTATCATCATCTATCTATCTATCTATCTATCTATCTATCTATCCCATTCTTAGTCTGTTAATATCTATCTATCTATCTATCTATCTATCTATCTATCTATCTATCTATCTATCTATCTATCCCATTCTTAGTCTGTTAATATCTATCTATCTATCTATCTATCTATCTATCTATCTATCTATCTATCTATCTATCCCATTCTTAGTCTGTTAATATCTATCTATCTATCTATCTATCTATCTATCTATCTATCTATCTATCCCATTCTTAGTCTGTTAATATCTATCTATCTATCTATCTATCTATCTATCTATCTATCTATCTATCTATCTATCCCATTCTTAGTCTGTTAATATCTATCTATCTATCTATCTATCTATCTATCTATCGGAGCAGTAGTATTTGACTGCTAGTGTGCAAACATCAGGTAGAAGAATAGTACTTCGAAATATACGGTGGAAACTGATTTTTGTTTGTTTGATTCACCTTATACGGCTTATCAACCCTTTTGCAGATTATAAAAAACTCAAAAATATATTTGGATTTTAAGAATTATTTTTATGCTTAATAAAAATTTAGTGATAAAAGGAGTGTTAATTAACCTATAACTGGAATGAGATGTGGATTCATACCTTTTCCCCTAAGAGTATTTGTGAGTAACTGAATACAATGAACCCAACCGGAACGAGAACATTCGTTATATCCGTTAACAAGAACCGTTGTCGTGTGGGTGTTTTAGTGAGAATTCTTTTGTAACTGTCTCTGTACACGAACAAATGAGTGAAATATAACTCTGGACAGTTCATCCACAACTTCGAACAAAATATTCAGCATTCCGTCCGAATTAAACAGACTCTGTTGGTTCTTTTTAATCAAACTTGTTCGCGTTAATAATAGCTGCTTCAATATACTACGCATCGCTCATTCAGTAATGAATTAGAGCACTCTAGCTATTGGCGTATGATACATCATGCGCTAAAAGTCTGCCTCCTTCTACCGAGCACCCATAGCTCATGGCTAGAATCGCCGACTGACGCCAATTCGGTCGGGTTTCAATACTGGGTAAAAAGCAATCGGATGTCTAAACGTACTGATGAGCTGTGATACAGCGAAACAGATCTGTCTTCGGATGGCTATTTACGCTCTCACTCCCTGGAAGAATGGTAGACTTTGAAAAAACAGTAGCTACTCTAGCATCTACGCATCGCTCATTCAGTAATGAATTAGAGCACTCTAGCAATTGGCGTATGATACATCATACGCTAAAAATCTGCCTCCTTCTACCGAGCTCAGAGGTCGGGTTTCAATCCTGGGTAAAAAGCAATCGGATGTCTAACCGTACATTGAATTTAGATATATGGTTCTGGTAACATTTTGGGCTCTCACGTGGTTTGACGTCATAGAACTGCATTACAAATTTATGAACTGCGTTTGCTATTTGGTGACTGTTGTCATTGCTTAGCAAAGTTTTATGTCAACACAAGATAAAATCGTCGCTGATGGTGGATGTTTTTATGTCAACGTCCTTTTAACCTCTCTGAAATCTTAGAACCAACTTAATAAAAAATTATCCACATGTTGGAGAATTTTTGTCTTTATTTTCTCCTTAAATTAAAGCCAAAATACGATATTTAGAACGGCTCATGATTGAACATAATAGACATTCATTGTCTCTTATATTTAACAGTATATGTTTAGAAAATGATCTGCTGCCTCGATATAATATATATATATATATAATCCAGAAGATTACGCAACCTTGGTTTCAGCCTTTCGGTATCTTCAGGCGTTTTTTATCAACTGGTTTTCTTCGTTTTTTCGAGCGCATAACAGGAACTTTGAGAACGCACATCTGGAAATCTCAAATAAAGAAGGGGTGGTCAAGAATTATAAAAATCTTCAACCCGATTTTTATTATCCGAAAATATTTTTCTGATGTGTTTACTTCCAGACATTATTTTGGACATTTCATTTAGCAACTGTTTTGGTTCTGGAAATGGCACAATGGCTAACTTTTCTTCTTGGCACAATCTGTAGATATCGTCACTGTTGCAATGTTTGGACTTTTTTTTAATATGCTCAAAGTGACATCAGCTCCTTTGCCATATTTTCTTTAATATTTTACACGTGATTGGCTAGTTTGGTACAATTTTTAAGTCTCTCCAGCCTGAATGTAGACTTGTGATTATACCACCCTCTTTTAAACTTTCCTTCGGTACATCCTACGTATATTTTTTCTTTTTCCATCTATATCCTGGACTTCTGCTTTGTCAATAAATCCTTCTGTTTAACGAACTCCGTCAAGTCTCGACAGTTAGATTTTTCATTAACGATATTTTCTTCACGTTATTTTTTAAAACCTTGGCGTTTTTCTTCTTCATGTAATTTTCTTTAAGAAACACTTTTGTTTCGGGATTTGGTGAAAACCTTTATGTATGCTATCCAATGTATATATATATATATATATATATATATATATATATATGGGATATATACATGTGTGTGCGCGTGTGCAGAGACGCAAGTATGTACTTTTTTGAATGTTTAGGTATATGGCTTTTGTCGTCATTGTGACTGTCTTCACATATATGTCGATGTTTCAAATTTATGTATGCATATATATATATATATGTATATATATTCACACACACATTGATATATACACACACACACACACACACACACACACACATATATATATATATATATATATATATATATATATATATATATATATATGCATACACTTCTATGTATACTGAAAAGTCTCAGTCCGACCAAAGTGTTTAAGCAAAAGGTTATATTTCGGTATTTGTTTAAAATTTCCATGATGTCCAATACATATTTATATATATATATATGAAATGATTTGTTTGAACATTATTTTCTATCGATACTCGTATTTAAGTACATATTCTGTTTTTAATTAAACAGTATTTTATATTTATATCTACTGGCCTGATCATTTACGATAAATTTTTATTACGAAAATGTGTGTCATTCCCCTATGTGGATAGGGGGTCGCAGGTTTGAATCCTGCCGAATGACACACATTTTAATGCTTAATTAAAAACAGAATATCTACTTAAATACGAGTATCGACAAAAAATGTAAATATTATTATTGTAAATAATCAGGCCAGTAGATACAAATATATAATATTGTTTAATTAAAAACAGAATATCTACTTAAATAGGAGTATCGATCAAAAATAATGTTCAAACAAATCATTTAATATTGTCGGTTGTTTATAACCAAGTTTCGTTAATCTTCGTTAATTTCCGTAACATGATGATTATCGTAAATAATCAGGCCAGTAGATATAAATATAAAATACTGTTTAATTAAAAACAGAATATCTACTGAAATACGAGAATCGATCAAAAATAATGTTCAAACAAATCATTTCTTATATATATAAATATGTATTGGACATCATAGAAATTTTAACCGAAATATAACCTTTTGCTTAAACACTGTGGTCGGACTGAGGATTTTCAGGATACACAGAAGTGTATGCATATATATATGTGTGTGTGTGTGTGTGTTGTGTGTGTGTGTGTGTGTATGTATACCAATGTGTGCGTGTGTGAATATATATATATATATATATATATATATATATATATATATATAAATGTGAAACACCGACATATATGTGAAGACAGTCACAATGACGACAAAAGCCATAAACCTAAACATTCAAAAAAGTACATACTTGCGTCTCTGCACACGCGCACACACATACACACACATGTATATATCCCATATATATATATATATATATATATATATATATATACATTGGATAGTATAAAGGCTTTCACCAAATCCCGAAACAAAAGTTTTTCTTAAAGACTATGGTCGAGCCGATAATTTTTTAGCATAGATAAACGTGCGCGCAAATACCCTTGGGAAAGGTATTAATCCGTCTATTCCTTCCAGTTATGGGTTAAATAACAGGACAGACTGGGTTCTATAGCCTTGGTCGGCAACCAGTCTACCGCAGAAAGCAATGGCAACCTACTGCGGGATAATCTTCTGCCCAGTCAGTCATGTCTCTTTCGAGACATGATCGCCCAAGCGTGTATCCCGTATGGCACTTAACTGACTAACTGAATATAATAGTTGAACATATGATTAAGGCTTCTACTGGTCATAAAGTGGAGGATCTGTTTTATATTTTTATGAATTAATAAACTGATCCCCCACTTATTGCGACATAATAATATAATACATATCTTCCCTTTCTAGCTATGAGTCAAATAACAGGACAGATTGGGTTCTATAGCCTTGGTCGGCAACATGATCGGTCAAGCGTGTATCACGTATGGCACTTAACTGACTGACACGTGCGAACGTGCGTACGCGCGCGCACACACACACATACACTCACACACACACATGATTTTCCGCTTTGGCGTTCGATTTCCCCAATACTGTTCTTGATATATATATATACATATATATATATATATATATATATAGAGGCAGTTACAGCAAAGACATAAGACATATTCGCATACATTCATACATATATATATATGTGCGTGGATATATATATATATGTGCGTGGATATATATATATATGTGCGTGGATATATAAGAGCTTTGCCGTAATGCATAAAATCCCCTCCATTAATTTCTTTCGATTTCTCCGTGTTCATTTTTTTTATCTCGTTTTGTCTTTCTTTTTCTACGTAGGTTTTCTATTCATTTGATTATTGCTTTTATTTTGTCGTTTTTTTTTTTGACATTTTCCCGCCAGATGCCTTCCCACAATTCCTTGCACGATATTAAACTTTTGACCTACATTTTTTCACGATTTTCCTTCCC